>CAMOHE010047000.1:20777-61742 GCA_946598075.1 Artocarpus hirsutus
TATAATTTTTGTTAAAATAACAAAATCGAGTTTGAGAAATTTAAAAGGCCTACCGAGGGCAAAATCGGCATTTTCTCACAAAGTGTCTTGAATGGATCCGAAACGTTCGAAATAGGGAAAAAAGGTTATTAGTAAGATTTTCGCCCTTTATTAGAAATGATAAGGTAGAGAAAGATAAGAGAGAGAAAATCCGTAGCTATCGAGTTGTAGATTACTAAGTAACCAGATTTGTTAATTAATAAACGTTTTGTATTGACGCATAAATAAAATAGTGAAAATTTAGCTAATAATGATATAACTAGCTAAACAAGACACTAGTGAAGATTAAGGAAAAAGGAACTGAGGTCGATTTGTACGACAGCCTATACAAGTAAGTTCTAAATCCACCTACGGTATGAAATAGTAGGTTTAAGGTGTAATATACTTATGTGAATATATACGTGTGTGTTGTGCAATTAAACGTGTATATGATTTGCACTTAGTATACGCGTATTTTGACATGTATGGCATAATCACCAAAATAACTAGACTGATAAACGGATCACTAGAAGTAAAGAAAGTGTCGTACTAGCTCCCGATGCAAAAGGGGATTTTAATGTTAAAGTGAAGTTACAGTCTTGGTGTTACGAAGACCTATGTGCACATATAATACGAGCACTTGAACCCTAGTTAAAGATAAGACATGATAAGAATAATAAATGTTCATAAGAAAGCATAATTGGATCATGCATTTTAGTGAATATTGCATGTAGGCTATGTTTGGACTTATTGGGCATCAGCTCACTTAGTTATTTTATGCTGTAGGTATTTCAACTAAGAGGTCAGAATAAATTTACTGATGAGTTGGCTGTGGAGGTATGAGCCTTGTGCATACAAGAAATGGCTACTACTACTGTTATGTTTTTGCTTGCTATTTATATTAAGTTATTTTGGAACTAGTTGTAAATTATGTTATAGTAAGATCAAGTAAGACAAAACCCTTTTGTGAATGCTATATTGATTATATAAAATCATATGAAAATAGTTTGGTTACATGTATATTAATAAATAAAAAAAAGAAAAAAAATTTGAGATTTTTTGTAAATACGTAAGTAAGGAAATTGATTAAGGACGATCCAAAAAGGGCATCGTGACAATATATGTATGATTGTCCATTAATATATACATTTACACACACATATATGTTTTTCTTTTTAGGGGAAAAAAAGGATATATGATACTTTGAAAATGTGGAATGGATATATAGACTAGCTTGGTCTATTAATTTATTTATGTGTAAATTCAATAAATTGTGAGAAAACTAGATCCTTCAACACATATATAGATTCCTTTTGTTTTATTTCTATAGGTTATACTTGTTGCAAATTAATTTTCTTTATCCATATAAGATAAAACTATTTATTAATTATTACTCCCCCATCCTCTTTCTCTTGTAACATCATACTAGCTAAATTGTGCAATTACTTATATCCTAAAGGGTCGACATGAAAATAATAGAAGTTAATGAATTTTTGGATCAATTTTAGAAAGTGGAATTGTTATTTCAAAAATATCTTTCACAACTTTAAATTTTTTTATTAAAAAAAGGGAAGTAAAAAAAAAAAAAAGTGGGAGATGTGTGAGAGACAGAGGGGATTGCTTATGCTCCCACTCATCCAAAAGAATAGAGCTAGCAGAGATGCATCAAATGCACCATGCATGACGTCTTTGCCTTCCAATATAATGACCACAGCCTATTCCTTTTTTTGTTTGGTTAGAATAATAAAAAAAAAAAAGACATTAAAGAAAAAACCTCCCAACCGTCAACAATGTTTTGAGGAATTTTTATACCACAAATCAGGTTGTTCTAGACTAACATGCTACTCCAAGTGCTACTCTTATACATACATATATTATATATATATATATATATATCTCAGCAAAAATATATATTGTAAATACATAAATATATTTTAAGCTCCAATTGCTAAGGGAATTTGTTTTGTGTGAAGAAGGGCAGATGATTGGATGGACTTTCCAGCATCTTATCTACACCTGTAGACTCACCCACTCCCCCCCCCCCCCTCTTTTTTTTTTCTCTTTCTTTCTTTCTTTTGTTTCCTTTATCCCAACTTTGCATTACTAACCAACGTTTCCCGCAAAGTTATTTTTTATTGGCGAATAAAAAAAAAAGTTATGGGATAAAAATTGTGAAAGGTCATATTTTATGTATGGCTTAAATTACAAAGTACGTATTCGTCAAAAAAGGAAAAAAAAAAAAAAAAAAAGGCAAGTGGACTTACCACATCAACACCTAGCACATACCTTTTAAATAAAGCCCAACTCTAATTTAATGCTTACATCAAAGTCCCCAATACCCACAGTTCCACACGTTACTGTGAAAGAGATTGTGTTTAGGGCACCCACTTCCTCTTGATTAATGCCACGTTATTGCTCAAAGTCATGGCAAGAAAAATGACGAATATTCATCACAAAACTTGAAGAAAATAAAACCATGACTTGGGTTGGAAAAACAACATATATGTTTGCATATATATATATATATATATTGGTTGTAAGCATACGCTAACATAAATTTACATCATACTCCACTAAAAAAAAGAGTTTAGATCCAAACCTAAATTTAATATATATATATATACACACACACAGAGACAGAACTTTATAATAAGCAATAAATTGAATACATATATATATATATATATATATATATATTGGGTTTGCTAAAAGGACTCCAATTCAATAATTTTCCAATTCAATAATTTAAGTTACGAATAAGTGAATTTACTACTGTAGTTGTTGTTAGGATTTTTTTTTTCACCCCTTAGTTTACTTTGTCGTTAGTCCTCTTGATATGGATCATGCAAATGATTGAATGGATAATGCATTGGTTGTTTGAGATGCATGCATGTGCATAATTAAATGGATTGAGAGAGTAATAATGTAGGAGGGATTAGTTCGTATCGTGTGTCTCTTTGATTCCAATCAACTTACTATTTAAAGCTGTAATGGGGCAATGCCAAGGACCAATTTATTGATATTCTTTAGATCGGTGTTTAGTTGGAAATATATAAGGAGATTTGTGGATTGATTATGAGTTGGTCATGGTGATAAAGTCAATAACGAAGCAAGATGAGAAGCCAGCTAATGTGACAGAACATCAACTGTTTCACAACACCTATGTTACGGTTGCAACAATGATGCCAATATAATAAATATGGGACTTTAAATATTGTTCTTGTTGCATTGCGTCCTCATTTTGTTCCACTCACTCAAATTGAAATTCTCCCTCCATAAAAGAGCGTTGTTTCAATGTAGTGTTTTTAATGAGTATTGATATTATTAACGATCTGATTAATATGAATTATACAGTTGTAATAAGTTAAATAATTAATAAAAAATAAAAACAAATTTTTTTTGATACAAAAGAAGAGAAATGCTACCATTTTTTAGTAGAGCTAAGTGTGACTCGAACGCTCAACCTATGGTGGGGTGAAGAGATTTACAACTAACTAAACTACTCTTACTTGTCTATTAAAAACAAATTCATATATGTATATATGTGTATATATTTCAAAGTTAGATCCATTTTATAGTTATTAGTGCTAAAGGTCAAACTTGTGTAAAGAATAAGAAAATAAAGAGACGAGAAATTGGGTGTGGGCGACGACTCCTATACTAGAAGTTAGATCCCATTTTTAATGAAACTAAAATAAGGTTCAAGTATTTTTGGTGTAAATGCGCAGAAGTTGATCTGATCCTAAGTTGAGGAAATTGAGATCACATGCAAAGATGGCTTTTAATTGTTGAAAAGCAGAATCAAAACAAATAAATCCACATCAACTAACTCCCCTTAGTGGTTAATAGAATGATATTAGCAAATGATGCGACTAGACAATAAACATATACATTCGTCTTGCCACTAACTAAATATCGTTCGAGGAAACAAAATTAGGTATTTATACATTACAATGCCTCTTTCTCCTTTTCTCACAAACGGAGTTCAATTAGGATATATACAACATAACAATTTTTTTTTCACAAGAGGATTTTAAGGCTTTATACTTCAAAACTCCACTTTAAAATCAGTGTGGTGTCGAAATTGTAGTACAGTGGGAGTAACAAGTTACTAAGCCCTTTGACAAGTTAATTATAATTAAAGTTTTAAGTTAAATATACTATGTAAAAATTTTACACTTAATAATTTTTTACTTTTTATTGTAACTACTAAGAGTTTTATAGTATAGTTAATTAGAATTAATTTAGTTCTAACTAAAATTATAAACACATGCTGTATTTTAGTAGAATTCATTTAGGTTCTCGAGGTCCTTTAATTTCCCTTTAGATAAAAGAAATGAGGGATGTGGTGGCACCGATCATTCCTTTTTTTGTGCCAGCAAATATTGTACATGACATTTATATTAGACAGCTAAAAATATTTCTTTATTAATTTTTACATCCCAAGATCATGGAACATAGATTTTTAGTTTTTTTTCCTGGGAGTAATTCCATAAGAGAGTGTGTTTATGCCATGTAGTATTTTAAAAAACTTAAAAGATTTTTCTAAGTAGGAAACGGAAAGCCCTCTACTTTGAGTAATAAATACCGCAAAAAAAAAAAAAGTATGATTAATAGAATTTCATAGTAAATAAAGAAAAAATAAATTTGTATTGCACAATTAGTAATTGTTTGAATTATATTAGGATTAATCTTATTTTTGGTCCCAAACTATGAGCCAAGTTTTGTTTTGTTTTTTATTTTATTTTATTTTAATGTCATGGATGAATCTGTGATCAATTAAGTTGTCTTAAAATAGTTATTATGTCCATGCAAGTGTTAAAACTTTGATCGAAAAAGTCATGTGATGCCAATATGTGGTTTAGTAGAGATTTACTTTTTAATTTTACTTATTAAGCATGACTATCAAGTGATGTCTTTCCTATAGAGATTTAAAAGTCTAATAGATGAAAGGACTAATTTGAAATAACTCCATATATATTCGGTACTAAATTATATAATGTGAAAAAATTAGACAAATAGTCTATTTTGACCACCTTAAGGCCAAACTTATTTAAAATTAAAGAAATAAATTTTTTTTTACAGCAATACATAAATTGATAAACGTCAGTATATTATTGATGTATATCATTGATTAGTATTAATACATTACTTATAAATCATAATTTACCACTAATAAATTGGTTTATTATTGATTTACTAATAATATATCATTAAAAACTAGTAAGTTATTGAGTGAACAAGTCACTAAGTTAATGATAAACTCCAACACTATACATCATTAACGTACTGCAGTTTATTAATGATATCTTGATTAACATTAATACATTGTTGATGAACTTTAGGGCATCATTGATATCAACCACTGTTTTTTTTTTAATTTTCAAAAACTTAAGTTGTTTACTTAAAAAAATCCATTTATTCCCGTATCCTTTATAATATTTAAAAAGTATGAATTATAAAAAGTTACATTATATAGACAAAAATCATGCTTAAATTTAGCACAATTCTAGAATATTTTAAAAATAACCTAATTATCCTAATGATATCACATTTTGTATTATACAATTAAGTGGAAAATGCAAGCAAGATTTTGGAGTAAGGATAAAGTTTTTATTTGGGTGCGTCTATTGACATCTCCTATTTTATTTTTCACACAATCCTATTTAGTATGATTTATTTTTTAATGTATTATTCATTAGTGAATTATTTTTAAGGAAACAAGTGTTTTTGAAAAATAATTATTACACACTCTATCTTAACAATATATATTTAAAAAAAAATTAGTGTATTAGTTTTTTTCTTCCAAAGAATAGAGATGGATTTTAACATAAAAAAGTCTCCTATAAAAAAAAAGTATTCGTGGTTTGTTTCATTTTCAAAATTCATATTTTTATTATTATTTTATATATACTAATTATAATTATATATATTATTACAAATTTTTTAATTTATCAATAACTACAAATTATGTGCTCTATTAAACACTTAAGATTTTACCATCAATTATTGTTTTTTGAAAGCTAAAGTTTGGTTTAATAAGAAGGAAAAAATTATATATTGGAAAAATTATCACTTTGTTATATAAACTGAAAAAGAAAAATGTTTAAAAAATTATAAGTTTATTTAGTGAGTAGGTAAAAAAACCAATAATATTATTTAAATGCGTAGACTTCTTTGGTATTTTAAAACTGGTATAAGAAGTAGAATAAGAGTTTGTCAAAAAAAAGCATGTGAAAAAGTAGAATAAGAGATATTAACAAAAGCACCTTTTTGTTTTCCGAATTATTATTTTAGGCCGTCTCAAATCCCGCATGCCCGCCAATGTTTGTTCCCTCCGAGCAGCATTCTCGGTCAGCCGGGGGCGGCAAAAAGAATGATACAAAACCAAAAACCAAAAGAAGAACTATAGAAATAAACGGTCACTCTGTAAAACCCTTAAACCCTTCTCTCTCGCTCCCTTCTATCTTCTTCTTCTTCTTCTTCTTCTTCTCTCTTTCTTATATTTCTCTTCTCTCTCTCTCTCTCTTCCTAAATACATGTCAGCTATTACATGGATGAAGAGCCTCGTGTCGCAGACAACATGGTCGTCCTTCTCGTCTTCTCACCTTCCCCACCAGATTACACCATCGGCTCTCTTCTCTGTGTCCTTTAAATCCATTCTTCGAAACCCACCTATATTTCTCCAAAACCCTAATCTTCTACGCCTAAAACCCTCGATTTCTCTCCGACAAACCTCATGTTGCTTGGTTCAGAACCAAGGCCTGCAAACCGAGTCTGTGTCTCGTACGGCGTCCGGCGAAATTCATGTCATTCTCGGTCCAATGTTCGCCGGAAAAACCACCACGCTCCTCCGTCGGGTTCAATTGGAGAGGACGAACGGCAGGTTTGAACAACCCTTCTCTCATTTTGTTAGCAAACTGTTTTTTGTTTAATTTTTTAGTTGAAGCAGTTATATTTTATATGAGCTTTTGTCCGATATTTAGTTGAAAAATCTGTTTTTGTGCAATATTGAATTCAAATGTTGGAAAGCGAAATGGATTGCTGTAGTTGTATGTATGTGTTTGAAAGTATGAAGCCTTGTGTTCATGTAATTGTTTAAGATTTCTCTAGACACTTCAGAATCCAAATGTTTTGTCTTCTTCATTGAATTGCGGCATTGTTGGATTAGGTTATAAGTTGTTTGCCAACGCTGTTAGGAGAAATTAAGAGGAAAAAAGAGAAGTGATTATTCTGCATAATTAAAAAATGAAGCTATGTTGCATTTTTTTTATTCATACGTGTTCGTGGATGGACAAATCAAGATTTTGAATGTCTCGGTTTCGTTAATTGGATAAATCGTTACCAGTGAGGTATTCCCAGCTTTCAGGTCAAGTCTCTACTGAACAGTCTCCAACTGGATAAAACGTTAAAGAGTCTGTGTTTTTCAGGAAGATTGAAGGACGCTGTCTCTCTATTGTGCTGTAAAGGATTGCAAGTGAACTCAAGTACATATGCTTTCCCCCTGCAAGAATGCATATTTATGAAAGCATACAAAAGTGGGAGCAGAATACATGCACAAATGATTGTTTTGGGATTTGTTCCTAACAAATATTTGAAGACCAAGTTGTTGATATTGTATACAAAATCGGGAGATTTAGGGACAGCCCACAGTTTGTTTGTCAAACTAATGGAGACAAACTTGGTTTCATGGAATGCGATGATTGCAGCATATGTTCAAAAGGGGCAAGCAGAAGTGGGGTTGAATCTTTATTATAAGATGAGACAGAAATGGTTTGATACCTGATCAGTGTACCTTCATCTGTCTTCAGGGCCTACGTCTCTTAAGCAAAACTGGAGCTTGGGAAGCACGCCCACAGTGTCATGATCAAGTGCAATATTAGGGGAAATATTGTAGTCAATAGTGCTCTGTTGGATATGTATTTTAAGGGCAGTAGCCTATCTAATGCACAGCTGGTATTTGATACCTCTCCTGACAGGAATGTCATTACTTGGACTCCTTTGATCTCTGGCTATGGTCTGCATGGAAGATTTGTAGAGGTTTTGGATCTGTTTTGTAGGATGAAGGTTGAAGGAATGAGACCAAATTATGTTACTTTTTTATCAGTTCGTTCTGCTTGTTGCCATGGAGGTTTGGTTGACGAGGGTTGGGAATACTTCTTGTTGATGAAGAGAGATTATGGAATTCAACCAAGAGCACAGCATTATGCAGCTATGGTTGATCTTTTAGGTCGTGCTGGGAGGCTAAAAGAGGCTTATGAGTTTGTTCTGAGCTCACCTTGTAAGGAGCACTCGATGATATGGGGTGCTTTGGTTGCTGCTTGTAGGATTCATGGACAAATGGACTTGGTAAAGCTTGCAGCGGAGAAGTACTTTGAATTAGAGCCAGAAAATGCTGGGAAATATGTGGTCTTGTCTAATGCTTATGCCACCTTTGGGTTGTGGGAGAATGCTGCAAAGTTTAGGGCTGCAATGAGAGAATCAGGAATGTTAAAGGAACCTGCTTATAGCAGGATTGAGGTTCGAAAGGAGGTCCACTTCTTTTACAAGGGTGATAAATCTCATAAACAAACTGAGGAGATTTATGAGATGCCTCAAAGCAATTACTTGCATCTTAAAGGATGCAGGATATGTTCCTAATTTAAATGAAGGCTAAAATAGGTAATGGGAAAGAGTTCCTTTCCTATGAGTTTCTCATCATTTTGCACCTCTTTAAAGTAGGGCTATTGAGTAAATTAAAGAGCTTCTTGCTCTTTTAAAAATCACAGACACAGAAACGAAAAAGAACAAGAAGAGAGAGCTTGGTGCTCTGACCTTGGACGTTTCTGTCACAAAATTATCTATTTATGTGTTACAAATGGTCGTCTTTTATCACGGTCTATGATAATGTAAATGGTTATTTAGCATAAAACAAGTAAACTGCCCACGTTTCTGTGCTTATGGACCACATGGATGGTATTATTACATGTAAATTGTTTGCTAGCCTATGAATACAGAGAAATTGTCAACTTGGGTGTTGCAAATGCAATTCATATGATCTTTGAATAAGGATTCCCTGTATCTTCATTTGATGGGTCAAAGCTGATAAATGATCTCTACATGATAACTGATTGTTATTTTTAGAATCGTGCATCCTTATCTTTTCTGTGTATAGTAGGAGTGCAAAGATTCATGTTCTTATGATATTACTGCAGATAATTATTTTCTGGAAGTGATTTTGGACAATAACACGTGTATTTTGATTGTTTTATTTTCATTTATTAACTCTTTTTTGTATATCTGTTTTTCAGACGTGTAGCAATAATAAAATCAAATAAGGACACAAGATATGAATTGGATTCCATTGTGACACATGATGGGATGAAATTGCCATGTTGGGCACTGGCAGATTTGTCATCATTCAGGAAGAAAGTTGGTCATGATGCGTACAAGCAGGTATTTTTGTTTATCTCAAAAATTGATTATAAATGCTGTTTTGGTGGAAGTTGAGTGTCTGCTTGCCATGTTGCGTATCTAGGCTGTTTATTTAAGAGAGAGGCAGTTCCTAGTTGGAATGAGGCATCTCAAATTATTGTACGGCTATTCCTTGTCACAGTTTTCATTTAGCATCTTGTAGTCTTTTTCTGTGTGTCATGTTATTTACTCGTTGTGGAACATTGTACAGCTCGATGTGATTGGTATTGATGAAGCTCAGTTCTTCAAGGACCTTTATAATTTCTGCCGCGAAGCCGCTGATCAAGACGGAAAAACAGTAATAGTTTCTGGACTAGATGGTGACTATTTGAGGTGCTTTTCAATCCTACTTTCTTCTTTTTAGCAATATGATTATGCGCATACTATGTTGCACTTTCTCTTAGCATCTATACATTTTCGTTGAATGATAATGTTGTGCAGGAGGAGCTTTGGTTCTGTGCTGGACATAATTCCCCTTGCAGATTCTGTAATGAAGTTAACTGCTAGATGCAAGCTTTGTGGGAAACAGGCTCTCTTTACGCTAAGAAAAACGCAGGAGACACAAACAGAGCTGATCGGTGGAGCTGACGTCTACATGCCCGTCTGCCGGAAGCACTATGTGAGTGGGCAAGCAGTCATCGAGGCTACGAGAGTCGCGCTGGAATCTCAAGCTCACTCTGGTTCTTATGCATAGTGATTTATATTCCTCTTCATTGGTGGATGTCTGGGTGTTTGTAACACCGCTTGTTGGGAATTTTAAATGCGGGCTTATAGTGACACAATATGTTGATAGTGGATTTCCAGTGTAATTAAGAATTTCAGTTCCTATATCAAACTAGAGTGTAGATCGTCTCACCATATTGTGCCTGACCACAAGGTGTGATTTTAAGTTTAATTTGCTTTTTGTTAAGTCAATGGAAAGCCATTTCTCTCTCTCTCTCTCTCTCTGGTCAAATGGTTATTCATTCTGGTTGAGACACTCTTTTTTACTTATTCAGTTATTCTTGGTGTTCTCCTGTCACACTCGAATTGCATTGACAAATGTTCTTCTCTTGCTGGGTAAATAAAGGCAGACGTGGATTAGATTATAGCAAATATATACTAACGTGACCTGCTTACAAATACGTATTTACTTACATATATCAGTAAATGGTATTTTTTCTTAATTTCAGTAGCTTATTCTAATAAATGATCATATTATTGATAGGATAAAAGATTGATTTTAGTCGGTAGATATGAAATTTATCAAGTAATTTTCTTTTGAACAGGGTATTTAGTAAATATTGTCTTATTTAATAACCATAATTTTTAAGGTCAAAGTTAAAATTATCATTATTATAACAGTTTGCGTAATTTTATTGTAAAAATGTGAAAATCATTATTGCGCAATTTTTATATTCTAAAAAAATGTTCTAAAACCAATTCATATGTTTGTTTTTATCGGTTCTGAAATGCCGATTGGTGTGGTTTAGATTCACTATTAAAAACAAACATGTGCGGTATAATTTTTACAAAAATAGGAAAAAGGTCCGGATTTGGGAATAATTGAAAAAGAGAAAAGACCTGGTTAATCTCAGAAGTCCAAGCTCCAACTGGCTTTGTCGTTTCACTCCATTTTGTTTTGTTTTTCCGTCGTCTTTCCATCCCGTAAGCTTCTCGAAGAAAAACTAGTTTCAGAGTTGGACGACAACCAAATATAAGATACATAAAGCCCAATTTAGACAAGGCAGTGCTGCATTCACCTGGAGGACAAACGACGGAACTGAAGCTCCTTTCTTATTTAGAATTTATCGTCGTTTTTCCGCGTTAATCGGAGCAAGCTTCAAGTCCATCCAGAAACCAATACTCTTCCTCTAAGACCTTGGAAGTTCCACCAACACCTTCAATTAATGGAGAATTTGCTTCGTGATAAATTTTGAAACAAGTATGTATGTGCGTATATATATGTGTGTTTCTCTTTCACTTCTTATTTTCTGTGTTTTTTTGCGTTTCTGGTTTTGCACTCTAAATGTTCGAAGAAAAGACACTTGCTAGGCTTTGATAAGCTTTTCCAAGATAGATTTTTGGTCAACTTAATTTAATGTTAATTTATTTTAAATCCAGATGCGGAAAAAAAAAATACTAAGGAATCAGTTTTTCTTTCTTCCAAGCTTTCCTTAATTCACAAACACATGCAAAACTTTATCTTTCCTTCTCTCCTTACTTTTTTGCTTTGCTATTTCTTTCATATGTTTAATTTTTCACCCTAAAATCCGTCCGAACAAATCCTAAAATGTTATATTTTCTTTATTTAATGGCTCGAGCACTTTAATGGTTTATGATACAGTTGCATTGTTTTTGTAGGAAAAAATAATGGACCTAGTGAGATGTCTGGACTTGCCAATCTTCTGGTTATGCTGTTAGTTTCAACAAATTCTTAGCTAGGGTTTTTGAGTAACGTTGAAAGGATCCCAACTTTCATTCCTTGTCAGCAAAAGCTTGCAATCTTTGGTTAAGATCCCTTGTTTTGGGATTTGCTCAGCTAAGGGTTTGAACGATCATAGCGATGCCAATGAACCTGTGAATGATAAGGGGTCAGAGTCTGAGAATGAATGGAAAGGTTACTTAAGCCATTTGACTTGGAAGAGCTTCGGAAATCACCCCATTGCAGCTTTGAAGGGTGCTTCAGCTCCCACTAGATGTGTCTACTTTGATGGAGATGTTTGAATGGGCAGGTGCCCAAAAGGGCTATTGCCACTCATTTGATGTGTATTATGTGTTGATTGATAAGCTCGGGGGGGCTGGGGATTTCAAGGTTATTGACAGGTTGTTGGTGCAGATGAAAGAAGAAGGGCTTGTGTTTAGAGAGTCCCTTTTCATCTTGATTATGAAGTACTATGGGAGAGCCGGTTTTCCGGGACAAGCAACTAGGCTGCTTTTGGATATGAAAGGTGTTTATTCTTGTGAACCCACTCTTAGATCCTACAATGTTGTGTTGGATATATTGGTAGCTGGAAATTGTCCTAAAGTTGCATCCAATGTTTTCGATGACATGCTGAGCAAAGGTATCTCTCCCACGGTCTACACTTATGGAGTGGTGATGAAAGCACTTTGTATGGTTAACGAGGTGGATTCTGCATGTGTACACTTTAGAGACATGACAAAGCACGGGTGCGTGCCAAGCTCATTGGTTTACCAGACTCCGATACATGCACTCTCCAAGAATAATTATGTGAATGAAGCATTAAGGCTCTTGGAGGAAATGTTTCTGATGGGCTGTACACCTGATGTTCAGACCTTCAATGATGTTATCAATGCCCTCTGCAAGGATGATCGGATTCATGGGACTTTGCTCCTGATGACGTGATTTATGGAGTTCTAATGCAAGGATTGTGTAAAATGGGACAAGTAGATGAAGCAAAGGCATTGTTGAACAAAGTGCCGAATCCGAATATTGTCCTTTTCAATACCTTGATTAATGGCTACGTGATGCAAGGGAGATTTGATGAAGCTAAGGCAGTTCTTCATACTGACATGTTAAATGTTGGCTGTCTGCCTGATGTTTTTACTTTTAGCATATTGATTTGTGGACTTTGCAAGAAGGGTTTCTTGCGTTCAGCTCATGCCTTGGTCAAGGAGACGACGGTAAATGGTTGCGAGCCCAATGTGATAATACACACAACATTGATAGATGGATTCTGCAAGGAAGGCCAACTAGAGGAAGCCAGATACATTTTAAATGAAATGACAGACAAGGGGCTTTGTCTTGATACTGTGGCGTACAATTGCCTTATATCTGCTTCATGCAAGGGCGGGAATGTCAATAAGGCTCTACTGATGTTTGGTGAGACGCCACTCAAAGGATGTAAGCCAGACATATTTACATTTAACTCTAATATTTGGACTATGCAGGATTAATAAAATGGCAGAAGCCTTGGGAATTTTTCAGGGTATGTTATTGGAGGGTGTTATTGCCAACACCATTATCTACAACACATTGATCCATGCTTTTTTGAGGCGAGATGAAATCCAGGAAGCACTTAAGCTTGTCAATGACATGTTATTTCGGGGATGCCCTCTCGACAAAATCACGAACAATGGCCTAATAAAGGAACTATGCAAAGCTGGGGCTATTGAGAAAGGAATGGAACTGTTTGAAGAAATGATGAGGAAGGGCCTCCAGGCAGATAATATTTCGTGCAACATTTAAATTAACAGTCTCTGCAGAAGCGGTAAGGTACATGAAGCGCTTGAGTTTCTAAGGGATATGATTCATCGTGGCTTAACTCCCGACATAGTAACTTACAATAGCCTTATAAATGGTCTAGGTAAGGTAGGACGGATGTTGGAGGCGTTGAATCTCTTTGAAAGATTACAAGTTGAGGGAATAAGTCCGGATGCGATCACTTGTAACACTTTGATCAGTTCTTATTGCAAAGAAGGCATGGGTAATGATGCTTGTTTGCTTCTACATAGAGGTGTGGAAAAGGGCTTTATACCTAATGATGTAACTTGGTACATACTAGTCAGTAATTTGGTTAAAGGAATTAACAAAGACAGTCTAAACTTTTACTTACTAATATGACTTGGGGTAATATTGGCAAGCAATTTGGTGAACGACAGCGATGAAGGGTGTCAAAAACTCTACCAAGCATGGGTTTAGTGGCTGAAAGGAATCTTATTGCCCCAAAAATCTTTTTAAGTCTTGTTTGGGCTTTTAAGCTTGTTAAATCATAAGGCTTACTTGGTCACTATTTCAGCTGCCATCCACTCGGTTTCTTTTTAAAAATGTAAGTGGACAATCTTTGCTTGTCCATTTGTTTTATATTTTCCCTCCTGGGGTGGGCACAACACAAATGACAAAATATCAGGATAAGCTTCTTGCAGAATCTTGGACTTGTTTGCTTGTATCCTCTCTGATTAAATTGTTTGCCCATTTCACTGGTGAATCTTTTGGTTGTTTGATTCTGAATCATTTGTATGCATTGGAGTCATTTTAAGTCTCTCAGCCGTTTATTGGAATTCTGGGGACAAAAGATGACCGCTTTGGATCAGCTCAGCCTAGGTTCAAGATGATTAAGGCAGTAGGCTGTTGAGATGTAACTTCACTTATTAACTTGTTTTCATTGTATATATTTATTTATGTATTATAAAAGGTTGTAAAGTAATTCAAAGCCCTTTCCTACTTAAAAGAAGTGAAAACCTACCTTTCAGAATCGAGAGTGTTTTTGAGAAACAAGTTTCAATTGAGTATGTTTGAGAAACAAGTTCTAATTATATACATTGTAAAACTTTTACACGCTATCATGAATTTAACCAAAATTGATTCAAACTATTACTCTAAACATGGAACCTATTTAACTGTGCAAGACTGGACATGCATAAAATACAGAATAGAATGTCCGAAAGAAAATCAAAAGCAAAAAGAAATAAAACTCAAAATTAAACCAAATTAATATTTTATTTCCTCATCAACAAAACTAAGCTAGCACACCCACTACCTAACTAAAAAAATAAAAAATAACTAATGAAGCAACCATCTTATTGTAATACTAGATTGAACCACATCATACACAGCCCTGTTGTCAGGTGCTCTTTGACGTTACAGTTTTTATCATCACTCATCAATTTAGAAAAATCCAAACAAAGACCAACGTTTTCCTCCCCATGATCCTCAATTCTACCTAGAATAATGAGTTTTACTTTGTTAGGGGCTAATAAATATGTTGAGTCAGTTTACTGTGATTATAATTGGTGGAAGACTATTAAGGAACATGTTATAAGTTCAATAGTACAGAAGGATATAATAATCTTTATCAAGTTTATTAAGTGATGTCGTTTTTGATGCATTTGTAATTTAAACAAAATTTGTTGACGTGTCTTAAAGCTACTAGATGTTGATTATATGTATATGTAGTGTTTTAAGAGTCTACTATAAAAGGCGGCTGGATAGGAAAGATTATTCACGTGATACAAGAAATAAACTAGAAAGGAGAGAACGGGTAGAGCAGGAGAGAAGTGAGAAAGGGGAAAAAATTCTCAGGGAAATTTTTTTGTTGGGTTTTCTCAAGGAAAGGTTGTATTATATTGAGTGAGAATTTGTTCCTGAGAGTTGTAAAACCTTGAAGATTAATTGAAGAACAGGTCGATCTCCTCGAGGGAAGCTTTCGGGGATGTAGGTATCAATTTGGCCAAACCTCGAAAAATTGCTGTGTTTTCTTGATTTTCTTCTTTGATTGTTCTTTGGAACATTGAATGTTTGGTGTTGAGTAATTTCAACAAGTGGCATCAGAGCTTAGGATTTCTTGAAGAAGATTCAACTTCAATCTGAAGAACTGCAAGTAAGGAGAACTGGAAGAAATACAAGGCCAAGATTCAGTAATTGATTTGTATTATATTGAGTGAGAATTTGTTCCTGAGAGTTGTAAAACCTTGAAGATTAATTGAAGAACAAGTCGATCTCCTCGAGGGAAGCTTTCGGGGATGTAGGTATCAATTTGGCCAAACCATGAAAAATTGCTATGTTTTCTTGATTTTCTTCTTTGATTGTTCTTTGGAACATTGAATGTTTGGTGTTGAGTAATTTCAACAAGTGGCATCAGAGCTTAGGATTTCTTGAAGAAGATTCAACTTCAATCTGAAGAACTGCAAGTAAGGAGAACTGGAAGAAATACAAGGCCAAGATTCAGTAATTGATTTATTGAACCTCCAAGATCTTGAAGGCGTTTCATTGAATTCAAAGAAGTCTAAAGAAAAGCAAGTTTCAAACCAGGAAATTCAAGAAGTTGTTGACAGTAAAAGTTTGCAATTCATCATGACGAACATGAAGGTCGATATTGATAAATTTGATGGAACCAGAGATTTTAGAATTTGGCGAATGAAAATCAAAGGGCTACTTGCCCAACAGAAGTTGCTAAAAGCTTTGGAGGAGCTAGTGAATTATCCAGACAATTTAACTGAAGAGCAGAAACAAGAACTACAAGAAATGGCTATAGGTACCATTATTGTTCATCTCTCTGATTCCATTATCTATTTAGTCGACAAAGAAGATACACCTGCAAAAATATAGAATAGATTAGATGAACTATTTCAGAAAAAATCCCTGGCAAACAAGATTTTCTTGAAAGAGAGACTGTTCGGGTTCAAGATGAATGCAACAAAAAAACTTAAACAGAATCTTGATGAATTCTTGAGGATTAATATAGAGCTTGCTAACTCAGGGGAGGTGAGGCTTCGCTTTAAGTGGTGAAAATCAAGCCATCATCTTGTTGAATTCTCTGCCAAAGTCATACAAAGAAGTCAAGACAGCAATAAAATATGGTAGAACCTTAATCTCTCTTAAAGAAGTTCTTTCAGCTTTGAGATCTAGGAATTTGGAACTCAAATCTAAAAAACAATCCTCCTCTTCAAATGGGAAAAAAAAATATTATTCTAGAGGCAGAAGTCAAACAAGAAGTGGAAATCAACGATTCAAGAGTAACAGTAGAACCCGAAGGAAGCCCAATTCAAGGGGGCCCAACAACAACAACAACTTAAGAAAGTGTTTCTACTGTGGGAAAATTGGCCATATCAAGAAAGAATGTTACTTATGGCTCAAGAAAAATAAAGAAAAGAATGGTGCAAGCAGTGAAGAAATTGATTCTACAAACATTAGTGATGGATATGATAGTGGGGAGTTATTGATTGCCTCCACAAAAGAAGCAAATAAGGACTGGATACTTCACTTTGGATGTTCTTACACATGACACATAACAAAGAATGGCTTTTAGATTTTAAAATGGTAAAAGGTGGAAAGGTGATGATGGGAGACAGTCATATCTGTCAGGTGGAGGGAATAGGCACAGTTAGCTTCAAGATGTTTGATGGGATTGTTAAACACCTTAAGGAGGTAAGATATGTCCTAAAGTTGATAAGAAATCTGGTCTCTTTGGGGACTTTGGATGATGCCGGGTATGTCACTAAAGTGGAGAATGGTAAAATAAAAAATGCAAAGGCTCTATGGTTGTCATAAATAAAGAAGGATGGATTGTATCATATGCTTGGAGAAATAAATACTAGTAGAACTGTTGTAGCTTCTACTCTAGAAGATGATAAAACACTCTTGTGGCATAGAAGACTCGGTCATATTAGTAACCAAGGACTCTAGGTAACGCAAGAACAAAAGCGGCTGGGAAAAGGAAAGGTGAGCAAAGTGGACTTCTGTGAACACTGTATTTTAGGCAAGCAACACAAGCTCAAGTTCAAAGCAGGGAAGCATGAGTCTAAGGCCATACTGGAATATGTTCATTCAGACCTTTGGGGTCCAGAAAAGATACCAACTCATGGAGATTGCATTTACTTTCTGTCTATTGTTGATGATTTTTCAAGAAAAGTTTAGGTTTACCTATTAAAAAACAAAAATGATGCTTTTGGTAAATTCAAACAATGGAAAACATTAATTGAGAACTTAACTGATAGGAAGTTGAAGACTTTTAGGACTGATAATAGCCTAGAATTTTGCAATGATATATTTGATAATTTTTGCAAAGAATGTGGAATTCAAAGGCATAGAACAGTTAAAAAGAACCCTCAGCAAAATGGTGTTGCTGATTGGATAAGCCGGACTTTAATGAATAAATCTAGATGCATGCTCTTTAACTCTGGATTACAAAAAACTTTTTGCGGGGAAGCTGTTATGATAACTTTATATCTTATAAATCGAAGCCTGTCTAGTGCTATAGAGTTTAAAACTCCTCAAGAAAAATGGACAGGTAAACCACCTGACCTTATGCACCTTAGCCTTTTGGTTACATTGCCTATGCTCATCAATCTATTGGAAAATTAGAACCAAGGTCTGTGAAATGCTTTTTTTTAGGATATCCAGATGGAACTAAAGGTTATAGGTTATGGGACATAAGTAAAATTGGTTTTAAAACACTCATTAGTAAAGATGTTATATTTAATGAAAGTGATTTTCCTTTATTGCGCTTTACTAACCCCACTGTAGGAGAAGATTCTTGTGATACGAACCTTGCAGGTACTGTGGAAAATCAAATGCCAATAAGCACTGTTCAGGTGGAGCCTATTCAAACTAAAAATGATCACAGGCAACAAGTTAATAATGGTTCTCAACAAGAAATGTAGGTTGGTGAAAAAACAGAAGGAAGGCATAACATTAATTCAGGAACAATTGAAGAAACTATACCTGAGGAAGAGGCAATTGGAGATGGATAGTCAGTACACCATCAAGGGGCAGGAGACTTAGGCACTTATAGGCTTACAAGGGATAGGGAAAAGAGAATAATCAAACTTACCCAAAGATATGATTTTTATGCCTTAACAGATCTCTTGGCCTATGCTTTCATTATTGCCATGAAGTTGGAAAAGACTGAACCAGAATCCTATCATGAAGCCATAAGCTGTAAAGACTCACAGAAATGGAAGGAGGCTGCGAAGAAAGAAATGAACTCCCTATACAAGAATAACACTTGGGTTATGGTGAAGAGACCAAAAAATCATTCAACAGTTTCTTGTAAATGGATTTATAAGATAAAGGATGGTGAAGCTTCAAGTGAATCAGTGAAGTATAAGGCACGATTGGTAGCAAAGGGGTGCACTCAGAAGGAAGGAGTAGATTTCAATGAGATTTCTCTCTCGTGGTTAAGTATAAGACAATAAGAATCATGTTGCCCTTGGCAGCTCAGTTTGATCTTGAAGTGGAACAACTAGGTGTAAAAATGGCCTTCTTACATGGGGAGTTAGAAGAGACAATTTTTATGGAGCAACCTGAGGGGTTTGTGGTACACAAAGGCAGAGACATGGTGTGTCTACTAAAGAAGTCACTCTATGGATTAAAACAATCTTCACAACAGTGGAATAAGAGGTTTGATTCATTTACGTTGAAACAAGGCTTCAAAAGGAGTTCTTTTGATCCTTGTCTCTACTTTAAAGGGGGTATGAAATAGATGAAGTAGAGTATCTTTTACTATATGTTGATGACATGTTGTTAATGAGCAAAGAAAAGGTGAAAGTTGATAGGATGAAAGACATGCTTAAATCTAAGTTTGAAATGAAAGACTTAGGTCCTACAAGAAAGATTCTTAGGATTCATATTCACAGAGATAGAGGAAAGCATACTATCTTCGTAAATCAAAGAACCTATCTAGAGAAGATTGTTAATAAGTTTTCAATGAAAGGTTCAAAACCAAGTAAACAGCCTCTGTCAGGACAGTTTTTGCTGACAAAAGAACATAGCCTGACTACACAAGAAGAAAGGTTGTATATGTCTCGAGTGCCCTACTCAAATGCAGTTGGTTCAATTATGTACTTAATGGTATGCTCCCGTCCTAATTTAGCTCATGCCATTAGTTCTTTAAGTCGGTTTATGTCTAATCCTGGCAAGAAACATTGGTTAGCTATGAAATGGTTGATTAGGTATCTTGCTAGCACCACAAGTCTGGGATTGGTGTATACAAGACATGGCGCTAAAGTGGATGTAGAAGGTTTTGTAGACTCGGATTATGCAGGAGATAGAGATACTAAAAAATCTACTACAGCTTACTATTTTATAGTGTGTGGCAACTGTGTTAGCTAGAAGTCTCAGTTACAGTCAGTGATAGCATTATCTACAACTGAAGTTAAATACATAGCCGTTACAAAAGCAGTTAAGGAGGGTATCTGGATACAAGTCTATTGTAAGAGATGGGGATTTATTAAGAAAAAGTCACTGTATTCTCAGACAGTCAAAGTGCGATTCATTTATGCAGGAATCCTGTGTTCCATGATAGGACTAAACATGTAGAAGTGAAATACAATTTCATTAGGGAAAAGATCACTCAAGGAGAGATTAATGTAAAGAAGGTTCCAACAGAGGAATACCCAGCTGACATAGGAAGTAAGGTGGTAACTCTTGGCAAGTTTCAACACTGCTTGGACTTATGGGGAATCGATTATGGTTGATTGAAGATGAAAATTGAGTATGGATCCTAGAGGCTGGAAAGATTTGTTTTTCAAAATCACATTAAATTAAAGTGGAGTTTGTTGAGTCAGTTCACTGTGATTATAATTGGTGGAAGACTCTCAAGGAACATGTTATAAGTTTAGCAGCACAGATGGATATGACAATCTTTGTCAAGTTTATTAAGTGATGTCATTTTTGAAGTATTTGTAATTGGAACAAAATTTGTTGATGTGTCTAAAAGCAACTAGATGTTGATTATCTATTGATGCAGTGTTAAAAGAGTCTAGCATAAAAGGGGGCTGGCAAGGAAAGATTATTCACTCGATAAAGGAAATAAACCAGAAAAGAAAGAACGGGTAGAGCAAGAAAAAAGTGAGAAGGGGGAAAAATTTCTCAGGGAAATTTTATTGTTGTTTCTCATGGAAAGGTTTTATTGTATTGAGTGAGAATTTGTTCTTGAGAGTTGTAAAACCTTGAAGATTAATTGAAGAACAGATCGATCTCCTCAAGGGGAGCTTGTGGGGACGTAGGTATCAATTTGGCCAAACCTCAAAAAATCGCGGTGTGTTTTCTTGATTTTCTTCTTTGATTGTTCTTTAGAAGATTGAATGTTGGTGTTGAGTAATTTTAACAAAATATAATAAAATAAAATAGGAAAAAACAATTGGCAAGTGCAAAAAATAAATAATTTCTTCCTTATGATCAACTGCTACCTGGATAAAAGAAGCAAAATAAGTTTTTTTTTTTCTTATAAAAATAAGGTGATTAGTGATGTTTTCGTGGACTAATATGGAACCAACAATGTTTGAAGCTGTAAGAGTATTAACAATATATTAATTTAGAACAAGAGCACAAACTAACAAGAAGAATACAATTTCGTAAATAGTTTTGAGAAAATAAGTGGGCTTAACTTGCGATACACATGTAGACAACATAAGAAGAGAATAAAGATTCTAAAAGAACTAAACTTTACCAAAAGAACCTCCATTTTCTTTTTCTAGCAAAATATATATATATATATATATATATATAATATATTGTTAGGGGCCTAGCAGAAATCCTAAACTACAATACCTATATATTATTTCTAAAATAAAGTTAAATATTAGTAAGTGATAAAACTCAAGAAATAATAAACAAAATGATTATAAGGAATTTAAATGGAGCAGAAAAGTGGAACAATAGACGAGAAATTTATCGATTGGGGTATTTGAAATCAATATTTTTTTTTCATTTTTTTTTTGTGGGATTCGTTATGCTATATTAGATATATAAGTTATATTAAAAGTAGAAAAGTCAAATGGGGCTTAAGCCCTCAACCTTAATTTCGTCACCCTTGGATGCAATGTACTCTTGTGTAATGGGACTGACTTGAACTTAAAACTTTATCGAGTAAAATACTAAATAATCGGCAGCAAACCTTTGAAACTTACTCTTTACTTGTTCAGTTATTTTCCTTGAAACAAAGGTGAAGAAAAAGTCTACAGCTATTACACTTTAATTTTTAATAATCAAAATCAACATTCCATGAAATCAACATAAGAGCTAAGAGCTCTACTATTACTTCTAAAGCATTTAAGTGATTGATGATGATCTATATATCCTCAGCTCATAATTGTTCCTTTAATTTCCAGCCATAGCCAAAAATTTCTCCCATATTTTCAAAATTTTTATTGAATTTTTAGCATTTCTAAGGTCCTAAAATCTTTTTTGGGTGTAAAAACATTTCTATCGAAATTTCAGTATATATTGGTAAACATATTCATTACGGTGAGGTTTGCAGTGTATTTTTCACTCAATTTTGGAAAAACATCAAGGGAATATAGAGACAATACTAATGAAATATTAAAAACTTTTTAAAAAATTTGTAAATCTCATCAGTCAAATGTTTTTTTAACTTATTTTCATGTTCATGTTCATTTACGAATGTCTATATGCCAAATAACAGATTTTCATCACTAACATATCTTACACTTTGTCGATTAGCATTTTCTTATTCTAATATTTCTTGAACCATGGTAAATTCCCAAACATATTTAAATCTTATAGGACTTCCCTCTTTTTCAATCATGATTTATATAAAACTTGTTTATTTATGCATTTTTGTTTAATGTCTTGTCATATCCTAAATAAAGTAATTTCATATTTTTTTTGATATTTTCATCAATATCAATATTTTAATCCTTCCACCCAAGGAGGCCCAACATTCAATATTTTTATGGAAAAATGAGGGAATTAGCCACCATTTATTGGGATTAAGAATAAATCGACTAAAATATAACAATGTTAAGTAAATAGCCTATTTATGTTAAAATGAAATTTATTTTTGGCATAAAATGATGTAGAAAAAAACACAAAATAATTAAGATAATAAAAAATTAAAATAAAAAGAAAGAGAAAAAAGAAAATAAGAAAAAAAAGATAAAATAAAAAATTTAAATGTTTAAAAAGATTATTTAATTTTAAAAATATTATGTACTTAAATATTTTTAAAAATATGTTATTTACTTACAGTAAAAATTAAAACTATACTATTTATTACAATTTTCTTATTTTTGATCCTTGCTCCAAGAGGCCCAACAATATTTTGGACCCGAACTCCAAAGGCCCTACTACCAAGGCCTCCGAACAAAGCTACTCAGCAAGAACCAACCCGGAACTCGTTCAAAGTAGGCCACGCGCTAGCCCTTAACACCCAGGCCTCGGTCTAAAGATGGTGATTATTGACAAGTAGCCAGGTCTTTCTTTCCATATAGGTGTTCTGGTGACAAACCTACAAATTGTCTTTTCTTTTACATTTTACTTCATATTTTACTCGCCTATTGATGTTAATTTACTTTAAACAGGTTTCAATCTCAAAACTTGATTCTTCTTACATTGGCCAATTTCACACTTTCGTTTGTTTTGGCATTATTTTTTACAAAATGTATTTTTCACTTCCATGAGCACTACCTAATGGATGAGCTCGAAAACTCTTGGTTCTATAGTTTTGATGAAAATTTGTGTTCAGACATCTCTTTTTTTACCGAAATGTGAAGCAATTTGATGAACTTCATAAAACCAAAATTATTTGATAATTTTTTTGAGGTAATTAAATAGATAATTTAAAATCTATATTGTTATCCTTCTTTATACTCATGATAATTGGAATTTTAATTGGAAACAATTCCACTTTTTTTTTTAACTTTCTCCACTTAATGCTACAAACTTGCACCACAGATACAGCTGAATTGACGCTCTGCCAACAAATTCTAATCAACTTTGGAAACAAGATTAGAATATACAACACCTCTATTACTTGAAAAAAAGATTTATAGGCCACATACATAGGTGAAACTTGAGAAAAACTAGGAAAACTTTGAAACAAACATTAATTGGGGAAAAAAATTGGATGCCAGTATGGTGAGTAGGTACCACTAATGACTGCCACACCATGCAAAGAACAGCTAAAAAAGAAAGAAACCTTATATCATTTCTCTTTATAAGAAAAAAGAAATATTATTAGGCTCCGTTTTTTCGTAACTTCTTCTGGTGTGTGACAAGCTCCAATTCTTCCACATTTTAGCAAATTCTTAACTCTCATCAATGCCCACCTGTTGGGCACAAAGATCACAATATTGACGAGATAGACACCACAAGATGCGACGATGGCCACAAGACACCAAGGTGAGGTTTGCTTCAAAAACTGAAACAGATCGTCAAAACAAAGATATCAATGGCGCCTGAAGCAAGAAGTTAGAAAAAGGGTGCAATTACAGTAAAAAAAAAAAAAGAAAGAAAAACATAGAAAAGAATTTGGTAATACCATAATTTTGCACAATAACATTATTGCATGAAATCACATGTTATACCCAAAATATGGTATACGTTAACGATAACTGATATCGTCATTTGTAAAACAAGTAAAGAGCATTATCAATCAAAAGGATGCCTCAGAATTGCAGAATAACAACAAGGCCCAAAAAGGCCATTCAGTCCCGAAAGATGGTATTTTTCTAACATATCTCATCATAGGCATCAGGCAATATTAACATCAACTAAAAAAGGAAAAAAAAAAAGAAAAAAAAAAAGAGAGAGAAAGAATGTATGCTTAAGAAATAATCTCATGGCAAGGCCCTCAGGTAATGGCAGCAGACGCTGCTCCAAGCAAGGCGATGGAATATGAGTCATCAGCGGAGGAAAAAGAACCTCAACGCAGTTGATATGTGACGTTTACTTGGGCACTATACAAACATCAAATGGGTTTGCTCCCATTTAGTAATGGGATTTCTTCGGAGAAAATCCCCGTCAAGTTAATCATGAAGACACCAAAATTAACAGCTGAAATTATCAATCAGAATTCATATTAAAAAAAAAAAAAAACACGATTCATAGATTCATATAACAGAGCCTACAAAAGAAACAACCTCCCAAAGTAAAATCCATTTTTTCCATTATTGTCAAAAGCACCGGAAAAAGATTGAAAAAAATACTTAAAACGGGATAACTAAAAGGTGCAAATAGTATTAAGAACAGAACGACTAGGATTTTTAACAAAATTTAGCTATCGATTTGATTCAAGATTTTGACATTACTCCAGCCACCCTACTAACCAATTTTATAGCAGAGACAGCTCAAGCAAATTCCAAGCTTTATAAAGAATCATGCCAAAGAAAAAGATCAAAAATCCAAAAAGACTAAATAAGAAACTGAGAACAAAACTACAAATACCTCAGAATTTCAGAAAAACATCAAGGGATGAAATGCCATATCAGTCCCGAAAGATGGTATTTGGTAACTGATATCATCATAGGTACCACTAAAATAAGAAAAATTCATCAGAATTGCAGAACACATGAAAAAGAATACAATTTTTCAGATAAAAAATACAACTTTTGGGCATTCTCGTCAAAAGAGAAGAAAGCAACGGAAAATGATTAAAAACAGATTAGACCTAAATAACCAAATAATCAGAAAACAAACAAGCTTTTTTCTAAACCAAGATCGAATTTTTTTCGTACGGTAAACAAATGCTACACAAAATAAAATTTGAAACCCAAAACAATCGAGGGAATAGAACGAAACAACACGTATGAATCGATCTCCATTGCAAAGATCGATTAGAAATCGATGAAAACCCCTGAACGGATCGCAGAATCAAAGCCCAGGACTTTTCGAGGAGAAATCGAAACAGGGTCTTGAAAAGTCGAAAGCACAAAATCCTAATCATAGGCACATTGTTTACAGGATTTTGCTGATAAACCCCAAATCTAATTTTGGAGGCCACCTCTCGGAGCCTTAACAATGGAGCAGACTGGAGAGTCCCATTAACATAAACCCTAAAGTGTAAAGACGGCTAGAAAATGGCAAGGCAAGGCTTTTATTTATAGATTGAACTAATCTGTTGTGGACGGTTCGATGCAAATCCTACGGCTTGATTTGAGTTTGCTAAAGCGGCTGCTGTCGAAGGGTTTTGACCTATTTCTCCCAGCAAAAATTAGGTTTTTTTTATTCAAAAATTTTAGCTCAGGTTAGTTTTCGTAAATAATAATATTATCATTTTTTAATATTAAAGAAGAGCTATAAGAATAAAAAGTGAATTTAAAAAAAATAAATTTCACAATATTATACAAAAGAAATTTTTAAATACTGATTTATAAAGTTATGGTACATTCCTTTCAAAAATAAATTTATGGTATACAACTTAGGGTTGTATGGGAATAAGTCTGGTAAATTATGTATTTGCTTTATTTGATAATTGAGTTAATTTTAAAAAGACAAATGCCTGGCGTATGCTTTCATTCATAATCGAACTCAAGACCTGCCGCTTCACCCAACCAAGCTACAAAAGCTTGATGTGTGCACTTCTCAAGTATAAATTAGGGTGTTTAGCAACGTGGTTAGAACCGTTGGTTAAAATTGTTTTTACTGTAACATATAAGAGCTTTACACTATAATCATTTTTTTTATTTTTTACTGTAGCATGTGAGAGCTTTACACTATTCATAACCAAGAAAGTGGTCTAGATCGTGGTCCGAACCGAGCTACCAAACACCCTCTTATTTTATCTCAACCAATGGTCCTCAATCTCTTTTGACATGTTGACATTTTGTGATCTTCCCTTTCTCGTCGTTTCCCTCTGCCATCGTTGTAGTTAGTTTTATTTGGTGTCTTTGTTCAATTCGTGTCATTTTATAAGCAATTGTTGTTTTCTCTTAGAACCGTGTGCATTCCTCTCCCTCTTCTATATCGGCTTTGCGTTGCCGTTGCCGTTGATTGGAATTCTCAAAAAGAAGTAAAATCAGAAATTATTTCATCAGCTCTTCTTGACTTGAAGTTCCTGTATGGTTTAACTATGTTTCACCATCTACTTTTAAAGAGCTGACAAACATGCTTCTCCCTTCGTTGCTAGGTTTATTTATTTCTTTCAAATCTAAAATTTTTGATGCATCATCAAGATTTCTCCAAATTTCATAAAAAAATTGATGACAAAGGCGTGCGGCAACACCTCCAATAGTGGACTTTCAACTCGGGTAAAGGTTGTCTTGCTGTAGCCGGAGCCCCTCTTGAGTCATGTTGAGTGCTCCGAAAATATATAATATACTTCGTTGCTAGGTTTTTCTCATCATTTTTCCTACGAAAAAGAATTTTAGAATTAGGTTTTGACTCATTGGGCCGCGCTAAGGTAAAAATACAGGTTTTGGGCTATTTTAAAGGACAATAAAAAAGCATTTTGGGTTTATTTCCTTCATCACCTATTTATTTCAATTTAATTAACTTTAAAATCCCCCCAAGTGGGACTTAAAATCGAATTAAACTAAAATAAATGGGCTCATTTGACTACTCACAGCATACCAAACCACGACTCGCGATAGTTCCCAAAGCATGACTTGGGTCCACGAAGCAAGTTCCTCAATGTCGTAGGACAAGAATGTTGGGCTTGGGCCGTCGGAGGAGCCTGTATGAAATTGGCCATCAACAGACACCATTTTAGACATCAAAACTGGACTGATGATTTGAATCCACAATGCCCGAACTACACTTCATACATGCGTAAATTGTGGGATCAGTTGCAAAATTAGAAATTTCATTTAGAAATAGTACAATCAACTATACATTTTGATTGTTCGTTTGCGTACATTTGTAATTTTTTTCTTAAAAAAGGGTAAACGTAAAACTTTATATAAGCTTTTAAGCAAACGCGCATGACTCAAACCTTTTTCACTAAACTTATTTGAAAAAAAAAAAAACACATCGAATGGACACTAATGAAAATAAATAGTATTTGGCATTGTCACCCCTCAACTTATCGTACATTTACAATTTACCTCTTGAATTTTTAATTTTGGTAAATTGCCTCCTAAACGTTCCAATCTATAGCAAATCACGCCATGTTAATAGCAATTTAATTTTTTGACTAAAATTGACATGTAATTTGTACATGAATTGTTGGCTATTGATATAGGTGGTCATTTTTATATATTTATACTTAAATTTATCGTGGTTTATATCTTTAATTAAGTTTTTATTAAAATATAAAAATTTGAATTAACTTTGGTTTAAATATAAGTTTGGGTTCACATTTATATATAAAAAAAAAACCTTTTTATACTCTTATTTAACGACTTATGTAAAAATCACATATCAATTTTAGTCAAAAAACTAAAATGATTATCAAAGAGGATGATTTCAAATATCATTTTCAGTCAAAAAAGTAAAATTGCTATTAACGGGAGGTGATTTGCTACATATTTATAAGTTCAGAGGATAACTTATCAAAATTAAAAATTCAAAGAGCAAATTACAAATATACAACAAATTCAAAAGGTAACAACATCAAATACCAAATAAAAGGGAAGAACTTAAAAAACTGGCCAAAAAAATTTTTCAATTGAGGAAATGACCCTTTATTTATTTATTTATTTTTTGCACTAAAAAACATGCTTTTCTGAGCAGAAAAATTATCCCAGTTTTTTTCAGAAAGAAAAGAAATAAAACAGTAGTAAGGAAAGAAACCTAAACAAGATGAAAAAAAAAAACTGGAGCCGTTTTCATGTTCAAAAAGCTTGTTTTCGTTGCCAAAAATTGAAAAAAAAAAAAAAAAAAGAGGCCATTAACCAAAAATTTTTTTTCCAAAAGATCATTTTTAAAAACCCCCTAAATAAAAGCCGACCTTTATGTTATTCTCTAGTTCCAATGACATATATTATTTTTATTAATTTTGTAATAAAATAAATAAATTTATAAAAGCCCCACATTGAGAAAAAGCATAAAATTGTCTGCCTTCAACTACTCTACACAAACGACTATAAGTTTATGTTGATCATCGTGCAGAGAGTTCTCACCAAGCCATTACTTTCCGACGTACTATTTGTATACAATATCTACTAGAAACTCAAGCTAAGAAAGATGAGGTTGACATGACTGTTACAAATATGATCTGAACTGTTATAAATATGACTCCAGATCATAACTTCCAAACAACATCTGTTCTTTGTAGATCTAAAACGACATGAAACATATTAATCGAACATCTTGTTATTTGTAAATCTAGCATATTAAATCGAAATATATTGAATGGGCTTTAGTTTTTTTTTAATTTACTACACAAATAATTAAAAAAATAAAAAATAGTTTATTGTTTTGATGAAAATCGAGTGGAATTGGTCGAAATATATTGACTATTATCGGTCGGTATTTGGTTGGTTTTCCAGATTTCAATGGCCACCGACTAAAAACCAACAAAAATCGTGGACATAAGGACACAAGAAAAGAAGATAGCATATCTAGACTCCAATGTTCAAGCCTCTTACTTTGCAAAAGCTCCCTTTTCTCCTGCCTGTGTCTTTGCTAAACTCCATTTGGGTTTTATTTTTGTACGGTTACTTTTAACTTTTGCATAACAGTTTGGTACAATTGCATTGACAAAATATCTAAAAAAGAAGTAATTTACATCAAGACTCGGACGAATATATATTCCACAAAAACAAATATATTTTGAAGACTTTGTTTTTTCGGACAGACTTGTTCTTAAAGTGTCAAAGATCCAACGGTTTAAAAATGTATAATACCATGTGAGGACCCATGCACTTGACACTTATGAAGTATCTCTGACAAGTTCTCATTAAAAAAAAAGTTAAAAAAGAAGAGCATACATTTCACAAAAACAAGTACACTTGAGAAGAGTTGGCAATAAATAACATTTGTGTTTGTTTCTTCGTTTATATATGCAAAACAAATAGAAGAATGTATGTAATACATTCAAGTGATCAAAGCAGACTTTTGATCAAGTCCAATCATCACATCCGAGCACAAACAAATCAATCATTTGATCCTTAAATGTCGTCGAGTCAAGAAACTGTTGATTTCGCTGCAGTATCAACAGTCAATACAAACATATAATAACACGACCGTATAACGTGAAACGAAATTCTCTTTTCTAACAAAAACATTTACAGCAATTTGAGAGTCAGGTGTCTGAACTCGGGAAAGAGCTAAAATTTTAGCTCTACAAAAACTATAGACACCACTGTCTCTCGGGGGCTAAAAACTCATCAACGTGTGTGCTATTAGAAAAAAAAGATTTACAAGCCTTTTTGCAGTCGGCATGAGTCTTCATCTCCAGGCAGAAGAAGTAGACATAGCTCTGTTCTTCCAGCCAAGATAAAGAGCCCCATCTTTCTCCACAGCTCTATAATTCTGGTTATACTCTCTCAACACGTTCCTCACGGCAACAGTCACCGAAGAACTCAACGGGCATGGCGTAAACCCTGCCATCATCAATCTTGACCTCCACTTCCCAAAGAGTTCATGCCTTTCCACTCTTTCAATCCCTTCACAAGCAATCATGTTAACTATGTCTCTAGCCACGCAGTGTTGCTCTGCGCTGATCCGCTGTTTGTCATCCCTAGGACGTGCCACATCAATTGATTCGAACATGGCCATGTAATAATCCAGCGTTTCGACAAACCTGGCGTAGAAAGGGGAGGTGTTGGTGTTTGATTCCTGCTCGACGAGGGTCATAACCTTAGGTGACAAGCTTTTAACAAGCCTCAATAAGCGATCCCTGTGATTTTCAGTGCAAACACTCTCATCCGGCATGTGATGCAACACGTACGGGAAGTTGACTACAATGGCTTCTCCGGGTCGAATCCTAAGGGTTTCCAATACAACCTCACTGCTGCACATGGCCCCACCTTGAAATTCAAATGGCACATTGAGCGACTCCGCGTGCTTCACTAGCCTTTGGCCTACTAAATGAAGGCCCCCGCCACGAGCATGAGCTGATTGGGAATCATCAACTCCGGTGATGCGGACAAATGGAGGTCCACCAGGCCGATGGGAAAGATACTCCAACAGTGACATCCACTGAGTGCCCTGTGCTATTTGGAAATCTATTATGTGAATTCTCTGTTCGTTTTGCACGGCTTCCTTAATGACAGCATTTGCTGATGCGTAAGCAAACCTCCAGTATGGACAGATCTGGAAGAGGATGGACATATACGACAATAGTTCCGAGCTCGTCGGTTCATTGCACCTGAGGGCTTTGTAGATTGAGCTCCCTGATTTCACCAACCTTGCTCTTAATCCTTCCAACATGTAAGCACCTAGTCTTTGGATGGGTTCGCCGGAAACTGACACCATATCCCCCATTACCTCCATTAACTCCATTGCTTTCGGTAAGTTGGATTCGGATATTGCATACGCACATGCCACGAGGACTTGTTTTAGATCGAACTTCGGAACCATGCCCATCATTTTCCAACTTGCAAGAGAAGAAGTAGCTTGACAAGACTCGTTCCTGTCGGAGCAACAGCAGCTGTCAACAATGTCTGATTCACTTCCCAGCAGTGAAATTTCTAGTTCTCTGAGCTTTTGCTTCAACTCATTACCATCATCAGTCACAGAGCAGCCACTAATTGGCGACCCGGAGTAGATTTCAGGGGAATGATGCCGATCAGACGAGCACGAGTGGGAGTGGGAGTGGGAGCGGGAGCCTTGCGGTGAGAAGGCACTCCTGCTCGATAAGACACTGACAGCGGAAGGCGAAAGAGAATTGAGAAAATCAGCAGCTACCGAGGACGAATCGAGGGTGAAGAACTGTCCGTTAGTCTCAAAGGAGAGACTCTTTCCTTGAGTGCCAATGTCTTGGTACATGTCGTTTTCTAAAATTTGGAAATGAGGCGAGCAATAGGGATCGATCTCTTGCACATGCTGGTGGGGGTAAAACCCATGTATACCGCCTGTCCCCTGCTGTTTTTGAGAAGTTTGCATCTGATAAGAAGAAACGGTTGAAGCAAGAGAAGATAATACTTGTTTCCAAGACTCGCTAACCAGCAACAACCATCATCCGATCACCACAAGTAACCGGTAAAGTTCTTCAACAGAAACCGCGAAGCTCGATGAAAAATGCGCTAGGCACGTGTAATCTGCACCAACAAGGAAAAAAAGAAAAAAGAAAAAAGAAAAAAAAAAAGAGCAAGCATCATCAGCAAAACCATCGCATATATGCATTTAGTGACTATTAATGGTATTAAGTGATGCAGCTCGACTTGTAATCTCAAGAAGCTAATACCAGATGGTGGTAACAAAAGCTGATTCAATGCAAGTAAATTGCAGCAAAACAAACAAAGTATGTTTGGTTAGAGTATTCTTTGGACTTAATGGACTTAAGTTTGGATTCGACTATCAAAAATTCTTTGGATACGTGTTTATTTCCCTAAAATCCGAGTCAAATGAGTATCAAAATCCAAGTTTTCAGAATTTTGATCTCTCCTAAACTCTTGATACTCGAATATCTTTGCTATAGTAAAAGCTGAAATTCTCTCTCTTATATTTGAGGAAAAAAATCATAACTTCTTTCTTTGATATTCAATTGAAATGGTTCTTCTTTTATCATGTTCCTAGTGAAGAGAGAAATAAATTAAAATCCATATTGTATATTTTCGAGGATCATTAACATCAAGATTTTATTAGATTTGTTAATAAATCAAAAAACTTTTTTCACTACCTCTCCAAACATAAATTCTAATTTTATTCCATATTTAGATTAAAATTTAAATGCACATCCAAACGTTAATTCGGATAACAATTCAAATCACTAATTCAAATTACACAACTCAAATTAAATCACTAATTCGAATCCATTTACCAAACGGATCTCAAATGATCCCCACAAACTTAAACAAACAATCGAGAGACACGTATATATTTTCAAGCACCATTCTGACAAGTTTGGTTTACTTTTCTTGGTGATCAAGTACCCAAGAAATTCACATGCACGTTATTTTTTTCAAATTTTAATCAAACTAGAATTCCTCTTCTTGGATGTACTTCCAAGTAATTTCCAGGCAAAAAGTTGCCTTTCTTTTTGCCAAATTTCCAACAATAAACTTTCAAAAAAAAAAATCAATTGCGTCTCCAGTCTACACGTTCTCTTGCATCTTTTTTGACTTTCTTTTGGTTGGCCGGTCATGCATCCCACAAGGAAACATAGAAAATAACGAACGCTACGACTACTGCCCTGAGTTTTTCACCACCCGATACTTGTTCAAGCAGCAAAAAGGTGATCTCAGCAAAAACGAAAAAAGAAGTCAAAAGAGACAAACTTCAATGGAGGGCTTGATTTTAGAAAATAAGACCGTTGACTTTTGGCTCATCAGATGGAAACTAGAAAAATACAAACACCCCAAATCACCCGTCACAAAGAATTGAAAAAACAATGCTCTGTGAAGCTAAAAAATAAAAATAAAAAGATCTCCTTCATAAAAACCTGTTTGCTAAATGATAAGCTAAATCACAAGGAAAACATGAGACTTAAGGCCAAAAGCCATTTCTTTTCATGTCCTTCATACTTTAATGATTGACACAAGATATTGGAGAGAATAGAATTCATAATTAGTGATACATGATCAACTTCTTACCGTCTTGTTGGGACGAAAAAAAAAAAAAAGTTACCAACCACATGGAAAACTGAAAAAGGCACTTTGAGAGGGGAAAAAAAGTTGCCAAGGGTTAATTCTAGTGAGGGGAAAAAAAGTTAATTTAATTGCAGGGACAGAAAAAAGAAAAAAAATTAAAAATTAAAAATTAAGAAGAAAGTGGAGGAAGAAAAAAGACAATATTTTGATTATGTAATCCATATATCATCTGATCTCCAATAAGAAAACGGCAAGTTCTAATCCCCAAATGAAATATGTATTGGATTTAGATCTATAACAGCTACAAAAAAAAAAAAAATCAAATTCTTTAAAGGGTAAAACCACTAATAAAAGACCAAAAAATACCCACAACGAATTTCGCAGTAAAAAGCTAAAAATTCCAGAAAAAAAAAATAGAGGCCCTTAAATTCAGACAAAAAATTGTTGAACCAATAACAGAAGTCCATACTAAGGACCAAAGGCAACAGACGAATTAAAAATTCCGATCGTAGCGACGAAAACGCTAAATAAAGAAACAAATAAACAACTTTCTTTTCTTTTCAAACAAAAATAAATTTTTTTTGAAAGGCTTTCTTCCAACAAATTTTTCAAGCTAGCCCAAAACTTATCAGGCAAATGTTAAGGTTTAAACTCCAATCAACAAACTCCCTTGAGAAAGAAAAGAAAAAAAAAAAGAAAAAGAAAAAAAAAAACCTCAATATGAAGATCCAAGTTCAAATGATTTCACATACCTCTGGTGAAAGACAAGCGCTGAGGCAATAATATTGTGTTAAAGATTCCTCTTTGGACTCTCCATCAAAGTGCCCAATAACTGAAGAATTAGAAAAGCAAAGCGTGGCGTTCGATCTCAACTCTTCCTTCCCAACATCTCTCTGAAGTCTCCACTGTATTTTATATGCCCATACGGGGCAAGAATGTTATGCGCCAAATAAATTACACCTCGAGCTTGACTTAATTACGTTAGTGCCCTCATGATTAGAATCCTCCGCCAAGCTTAGTCGGAGTTGTCGTGCATTAAATTTCAAAGTGACGAAAATGACCTCTCCCCCCATCAAAGGAAACTCGGAGAGCTCCTCTTCAAATATACAAAATGACGAAAACGACCTTTCCTCTTTCCTTTTTTTTTTTTTAGTTATTTATTTTTCTTTCTTTTTCTCCAACAACGTGTGGTGAGTAGAAGGTTCTAAACCGGGGGAAGGACGGACTACAACTCTACGTACTGTTGCCGGTAGTCCCTTACGACTTCAGCTTGGTCAAGAAGGTAAGGAAAAGTCAATTTTGCCAAGAAAAAACCAAAAAAAAAAAAAAGTCTATTTCATTGAATTAGATACAGACTGGCCTCCTGATCCATCTCAACCCACATGAAGGAGTAAATTTAGATTTGGAGTTGTTGATAGAACTTTTAAAAACTTCAATTTTATTTTAAAATATCAATGAAAAGACTTAATATTTTTATAACTTAGTATTAATTGTTCCATTTTATTGATATGAGAGTAGAGTTCTTTTTACTTTTTACATGCTTCCCGTAAATTTTTTTTTTTGAGTTATCAATTTTATATTAAATGATTCAAAGCGGTCGTTTGAGCTAGTTGGACTTTAATACTATGATATAATTTAAACTTTTTAAGGATTTAGATTTATTATATTTTAATGATGTGAGACTCGAATTCTTTACGTTTTTTATTTTAGAAATTTGATATAAATTTGCAGATTAAAAAAATTATCAATACGTCATCATGCAATGGTTGGTCAATGATAAAATAGTTAATCTTTTGAAATTCATCTCGTATGGATATAAACATAGTCTAATCTAGGATTAATTTATGGGTTTACGTTTTCTAGAGGGAAAATGGGTAGGGGAAACTACTCCATAGTTTACCTCATTTGAAGTCAAAGTGTATGTGTGTTGCTTCAATGTTGCTCATTTCTCTTTTTGGTAATAGTAAAAGATTGTTTTCCTACAGTTTAGGGCTTTCTTTTCAATTAACTCACCGTGTTATTTAGTCAAAATTAAGATTAAGGTATCAATCTTCTGATCAAAGCAACATATTTTCAATATGAAGAGTTAGTAAAGGAAGGAGGTGTACTAATTAAGTGGTGAATCTTTTAGTGTAAATAGGACGGAGAAATAATTAGTGATTAGAATGAAAATGACAAAACGTGCCAACCTTGGCTTCAATTATTGGAATTTTTTTTTATAAACGATTTGTCAGTTTTAAACTTGTATGCTGTTGAATTCCCCTAAATTTTGAGGATTTTAAGAAGGGAAAAAAAACAGAAACAAAGACCAAAAAACAATGGCACAAACGTGTGCTTGAATTCGGACACATTGACGGGCCAAGTTTTTTCACCACACACGGGTAACGCAAGTTCGAGTTAGTTGAACTTAACTTTTTTTTTTTTTTTTTAAGGTAAGTTGAAATGAGCTTCAACTTCTTCTTTTTTTTTTTTTTTTTGGGAAAAGGAAATGAACTTAAACTAACTCGTTATTTAACTAAATATTTTGCATAATGTTGTCATATAAACATAAGTTTGTCAACTAGTTAAGCAATAAAAAGGACTCGTTAATTAACCAAATATTTTGCATAATGTAGCGAAATAAACAGTTGTTTGCTAATCATGATAGGAACAAAACTAAGGGCTTGTTTGAAAGGTTTTTCTAAAAACAATTTTTGACTTTTTGAGTCCAAAAGCTACTTCTAAAAGTATTTAGATGAACTGTAAGAATAGCTTTTGCTCTTTAAAAATACTTCAATGTCAAAGTCATAAAATATAGCTTTTGAAAAAAACAATTATGAAATAGACTTGAAACTTGTATCAGAGTATCAATAATATATCATAAACTTAAATATTTCATTTTCGTAACTTTTAAAAATAATTGAAACAATTTTGACCTATTAAAGTTCTTTTAAAATATGGTTTCAAACACTTGTTGAAAAGTTACAGCTTTTGCTTCTTTTTTTCTACTGGCTAAAAGCATAAATAAAAACTGTGCCAAATAGGCCCTAAGTCCAAAGAAATAAGTCCCCTCTTTAAACGGGAATAGGAAAAGTTGAACGCAATATTTTCAAGCTTGAGGAATGCTATTTACATAAGAGTGGAAATTTAAGCTGCCATTTGATGTGAATCATACAATGTAGCCTGCATGAATTTACTGTTTGGATTTTGCACTCGCGTACATTTTCTATAATAAATTTCTTTTTTAAGGCATATCCACTTATATTCACATATGAAAAAAGAACATGTAAAAACACCAAAAATATATGGCAGAATTAAAGTTACATGGTAGATTTTAAGCTTTAGTCTCAATTTGCACGTTTGAAACGATTTTTATACATATTTAATATCTTAATTTAAGGAAAATGGTTGACTTAAGACGTAATGTTAGAGGTAAGTAGAAAATTAACACCAAACTAATTTTTTATCAATATTTTTATAATTGCTCGTTTTGCATTTGTAGTAAAACAAAAGGTAATTTTCTTTATTTGTAATTTGTATACTTCTCAAAGAGAGAGAAGCCCATGCTTAGTAACAATCATTAAAAATATTGGGTTTTAATATTGGGCAACTGACGTTATGACTTCTGAACTCTAAGCAGAATAGCATTTTGATCCATGAACTTCTAACTCTGGCAAATTAATCTCTAAATTTTTGTTTTTTTGACAATTTTGGTCTTCAATAGTAAAATTGATGGTCGATTTCTAAAGTTTAACGTAGATAATTATATTCTTATCACACCAAAACTGAAAATTTTACATAAATAGTTACATTAAATCTATAACGTTATAATGTTAATTAGGGCTTGATAGTAACAAAGAGAAAAAAAATTGTTTATAACATAGCTTTTTTTATAAAATTTCCAGTTATAATAAATAAAGATGTGATTATCTACGTTGAGTTTCAAAATGGATCATCAATTTTTATGTTAGGGATAAAAACTACCAAAAAACAAAAATACAAGGACTAACGTGCTAGAAGTTCTGAGAGCCCAAATGTTACTATGTTTAAAAGTTAAGGGAATAATAAGAAACAATGTCAGTAACCTAAAAAGAGTATGCAAATTTTGTTCTTCTCTTTCTATCATGTGGTTGATTGATTGAAATATAAAAACAGCAATTTGCCTTTTTCTTTAAAAAAACAAAAGTTGTAAACACGCTTACCCATTAATGTAGGGACAAAACCACGTGCGTAATACACGGTTTCGCTGAATGTCGCTATTAGACGGACCCAAATGGCAGACTTGTAAATTTATATAACAACCATGACCTTTTCTTAAAGACCGCGTTCGCCCACTCAAATTGAAGTGAGGTTGACGACACATATTGCAAAGAAAAATCCTTTCTTCAACGTTTTTTAATTGGACGTCTTTAATCTGATATATACAATGATGACGTGGCAAATGGCGTCCTCAATCAATTACTTTAATAATATCTTTAATTATATTAAAGAAAGATCTTCTGGTACACCCACTACCAGACTAACGTGAACACATCTGAGCACTCTAGACTTCATCTTATATCGTCATTCCTGACAATAATCCTACGTCGTATCGTAAAAGATTAATACATGTAAAAAAATAAAATAAAATAATTGTAATTTGGCATTATAATTAGACTCACAAACTTATTTCAGACAATCCTTTTCTTCTGACATGTTTACAATTTTCTCAAGCCAGTAAAGTTAATACGACGTATGTTAATGCAATCTAAGTTCAATCAATTATTTTCCCAACCAAATAATAATAACTTGTTTGAAATATAAGTTAAAACTTTAAGTTATAACTTGCTACAGTTTAAAGCTTTATATATTATAATAATTTGTTACAATATAAAACTTTTACACGTTATAGTGTCTAAGTTTTAACTTATTTTTCAAACTAAATAATACTTTTTTAAGTTATTTATGTTTTCCAAACAAGTGATAATATGACGTTAAAGGAATATGAGTTCAATGATTTTTCGAATTATCAGAAAACCATAGAGGGTAAAATTATTTGTTGCTTCATACAACTATTAATAAATACATTTTTTTTCCTCTTAAAATATTCGCCATACATCTTTTCAGTATTGTTTATGCACATTTGCGTTCCTCATCAACTTGGTCCCTTGATTTTTTTTATTTCCCTTTCTGTTACATGTTATTTTCTTTGAGCAATATCCATAACAAATTATTGGGCAAACTCCAGTTGGTTTTATAGGTGGTTTCACAAGTTTGCAAGAACTAAAGTTTTAAGCTTTTATTTGAAAGAATAGTTACAACTTATGTTTTAAGTTGAAATTTAAACTTGCTTTTGGTTTATCATTAGGTACAGTTGATGTTAAGTCTAATCAGTTGAAACTAGTGGTTTCAGTTCCAACAAACATCTTTTGTTTAAACACATATTTTTCGCTCAAACATTAGTTCAAACCAATTTTTTTTAATAAAGTGTTTGGAAGAATATTCAAACTAATGGTTTAAAACATAAATAATGTAAAACTTTAACATGCTACAGTTTTTAAACCCAAAATAATAATTTAAACAACTTTTCTAAACACCTTATACATACTTACTAAACGATAATTACAACCACAAATTACGGTTTCAACTCATATTATTGTTTCTAACTAATATTAATTCTAACTAACAGTCCTCACTGTTTTTTTAAATAGAGGTTAAGTTTAAAAATTAAAACATATAAAAATTTTATATTGTATAAATATTTTGCTTTTTATTTTTATCGTTAAAAGTTTTACACTGTAATTAGTTATAATAAATTTAGACTTTGTAGTTGCCAGCTGGGTTAGTTGCCACTTATGTTCGTCTTAGCAGTCAGGCAAAAAGAGAAAAGTACTACAGCCATGACTGCATCCTTATTTGGACAAGACGAAAGCCACATTTTTTTTTTCACCAAAAAAGGGAAAACAAAAAAACAAAAAAAAAAAACACAAACCACATTTGTGAAACTCAAATGGTCCTGAAATTATACGTAGTTTCAAGTTTGAAATGAAATCAGATTTTTTTGGATCTTACTGTTTCATATTCGGAGGTGTTACATCGGAGGCCATAGTCATATCCTAACTGGTACACGCTACATAGTTTCACCATTTCACTTTTCCTCTCACAAGCAGAAAGTAGGAAAACGAACATTGCCCGGCCGGGAAGAAAAGCAGTGGTTGGGTCACGATGGCGAGGGTTAGACAAAACTCAAATTGGAAAATAATTAAAATAATAAAATAAAGGAGTCAATAAAATACCTCTCTCTCTCTCTTTCCGTTGGTGTTAACCTACCATTTAAAAAGGGAATTTCTATGAAAGGATTGCTACTTTTAAAGGTTTGATTCATTCTTTAGTGATTTGATTTACAATCTAAAACAATTTTATGTCCTGCGCGCGTTGCAATTTTTAATTTAGATATATTAAATTAATGACTAAAACAATAGTTCTTATTGTTAAAGAAAAAATAATTCATACAGTATAAGAACCCAAAAAAAGATATGAATAATAAATGTTTTACTCATAGAGCTCAGTTTAAAATACTTTTTTATTAAATTTTTACGTGATATTAACAAAATTTAACATACAAAAAGCATACACCACCATTAAAAGTATTATGCATACCAAATTAACCTAAGCCGTATATTAATATTATAAGTTGTTTGTTTAGTGTACTTTTTAATTTTGATGTGATTTTGATTTTAACCAGTAGAGTGTTTGACATATTCAGTTTCAACTAAAATTTTTGATTGTGTAAATTTTCATATATTTTAGAGTAAAAAAAAAAGATATAATATAAAACTCTCACATGCTACAGTAATTTAAACTAGAAAGGGTCTAAACCATTAGTAGTCTGAATCAATGCACTCAAACACTTTAAATGCTTAACGATTAAAACCATTCACCACTAGTATAAGGTTTTATTGTAAAATGACTTTTGTTTTAAACCACTGATTTTATCAATTTTTACTTTATTTTATTTTATTTTATTATAATCTGGTTTTCAAACAGTGAGATTTCTCTTGTAAGTAGGTACAAAAAAATAACTCTTGTTGATAAGTATTTATATTTTAGCTGTTAAATTTGTAAATATATATATATATATATATATGATTTTGATCGGATTTGATGACTTGAAAACATACACCATCGATATGAATACCCACTAAAATACTATTTAATAGGGTGTTTGAGAACGTAATTGAAATTGAAAATTGTAATAAAAAACTATAGTACACGAGAGTTTTATATAGTGAAAACTTTTACTTTATACTACATAATATGCGAAAGCTTTATACTGTATATACTTGAAACTAATAGGTTTCAACTCACATGCCAAACGGAGCACAAACAATATGTTTATGGACACGCACGAGCCGTAGAATATCTCTACCTGAAAACCAAAAAGTTCCAAAAAGAAATTAGACGGTAGATGATATTCCAGTTGGCAGTTTCATCTTGGGAATCTGGAGCAATAAAAAAAAGTGATTCCTAGAGGCTGCCTTATACATGCGCTTTTCTATTACCTTTCACCTCCAAGGGGTAAGCATACAGCTTCTTTGCTAACAAGGTAAAACTAAACTGAGATATGATAACGATTTACAAAGAAAATTCAAGAAAAAAGGGGAATCTTGGTGCTTTCCTTCCAAGAAAGAGCAGCTTCTTGTGGCCCACTTTCTTATC
>CAMOHE010047001.1:0-11462 GCA_946598075.1 Artocarpus hirsutus
GTGCAATTTGAAACCTTATTAAACCAAAATACTAAATCAAATCAATCTTAGAAAGTTAAAAACTTTCAAAATAATTGAAGTATTTGCTTAATTAAAATATTTATTTGAACATTTTAAATTACCTTTTCTTTAATTTTTAAGTCATATTTAAAATAATATTAATATATTAGGAAGGTTAATCTTGGATTTAAAAAAAAAATTATTTTGGAGGGTATTTTGCATATGAATTTGTAAATATATGAAGTATTTTAGACATTTTAATAACAAGAGGGATAAAAGTAGTATTTAGATAAAGCATAAGCGTGTCTTACATTTTACAATTAATTCAAGTACATATAATAAATTAATCAACAAAATCAAGGAATTACTCTTTTCCATTTAAATCGAGGTTGTTTACCCTTATCAAGTGGTTGTCTTATCTCCAGAGACCATAATCTAGGAGATCTAGTAACTTCCTTCTTTAAATGCCAATGAAGCTATTCGATGAATTTGGTCCCTCTATAGCCTCGACTTCAGGACCCCTAGTTAAACCCTTGCCTCTATGGGAGGCGTGCAACCCTCATTCGTTACATAGCCTTGACCTCCATACCTAAGATTTTATTTATGAACTCTAGCTGGCCTATGGGCCAAGCTTCCCACAACATTATGCATAATGAATGTTCATATATGAACGTTATATTTTGAAAAATTATATCAAAAAGAAAATTAACTAGAAAAAGTGATAGATATTAATAGAGATGTAACAAATTTAAAACAGGTCAGATACCTTACTGTAAGATTTTTATATTTTTGTTGTTGTTTGGTTAAGTTGACTTGAGATGTGCAATGAAAACTGACCACCACAAACGTTGCGTCCCCTAAAAAAAGTACGTCTAGCGTGAAAAAGAGCTCCAAAGAGTCCACTTGCTCAAGAAAATTAACTACCCCCACTAGCATATAAAAAGAATGGTAATCCATATATAAACATCAAAGAACAAAAGCAGAACGATATAAAGCTCTACAGCTAAATATATATATATATATGTGTGTATATATTTTGTCACACTTTGTATATCATCCATTGATTGCGTTGACTATAAATTGAGCATATCACTTACAAACTTAGTAGTTTATGTTCAACAGCCCAAAGCAAAAATTCAATATTCAGCATGATCATATAATATACATTTATACATATATATATAAATATATCCAAATTTTTCTTTGCAAAATGTACATTCCACTTTTAAACCGCAGTCATTGCGAGCTATAACAATTAACACCCACCTAGAGACATTTGCTTGGCTTCCACGCAGTATCATTAACATAATTAATCTTTAAGAATTTTTGAATATCTAAAGATCCCAATTAGAAATCAGACACAAAGCGTCAGTTCAACTAACAAGATGTATTTTGATTTTCTCAAACCAAACAATCTCAAGATTAAGGCCTTGCCATATAAAGAACGAAACGGTTACCAAGCTGTTTTACCCCACGTTGAAGAGAAGAACTGTCAACCAGTGGACAAACAAGTATTGAATGGACCCTATACATCTCTATCCCAAGAAGAGAATCAAGAAGAATTATGGATTACCTTAGCAAAATATCAAGCCTCGAATAAATCTGAATGCTATCATGTCAAAGCCCACGTACTTCCCAACCCAATCATATATATATATATATATATAGATTACAACAAATTAGAACAAAAGAGCTAATACATATAAAGAATCTTTAAAACACGTTATCTTTTAAATATAGAGTACGGTGACTTGAATTTTATTTAGTCTAGCTTAAAAAGCTTGCGGTGCAACACATATGATGGAATTATAATTATGAGAATTTGTTGGACTCAGTGGTGGCAGTGGATGGATCAGTTTACATCTTCTCCTTTTGTGCCAATCTTTTGATGTAGTGGATTTACTTCTTCTCTACATATGATTATTTTTTCTAAGTTTTTTCACGTAAGTCTGCGTGCTCTTATTCTTCGTTTTTTATTGGCTATTATCATTATATTTTGAAAAAATCCATTTGATGAGTATCAATAAGCTTAGGGTGAACAATGGTGAAGATAACTACAAATGATCAATGATTAATCATAGCATTAATGTATTGAATCATTGTTGAGAAACTTCACTGACTTCCACGATGATTAATAATTAGGGAATTTTGTTAAGTTGTAAAACTTAATTATTGTCCTGACAATTGTTAATTTATGTAAAAGCACCATAGAGGTAGACCTTTGCCGTTAGGGTGCTTTGAGGATTTTTTTATTTGTAACTTTAGTTGTCCTAAATTTTTTCATATATAAAGAAAAACATGCCATCTATAACTAGGGTAAAGAGAGAGGTTAGAGAGAACATAATAGGACTGAGAGATGTATGATTTTTCCCTTGTAAATATTTTATTCATCATGTTAAATTAGTACGATGGTTAAAAGTGAACATAGTCCTTACATTGAAGGTACTGAGTGAATTATAAAATCTTGAGTGTTGCTATTTGCTTTATTTTTTTGTGCAATTTTATTGTTGTAATTCTTAACACATTTTGGATGCCCTTTTTGAAATTATTTTTATGGTTTGAAAACAAAAATAATAAATAAATAAATAAATATCACCGTTAAAGAAAAACTTGTTTGGTAGCTCCTTTCAATAAATAGTGCATTTCCTAAATTAATGACTGTAAATTTTTTTATACAAATGGATCAGAGAGAATGAATAATTGATGTTCGAGAAACTTAATTTATTCTAACTAAGTTGGCACTCATCAAATAACCCGTCTTGTACCAAAGCTTCATTTTAATTTATCGATGAAAAGAAAAGGAAAAAATTAAAGAAAATAAAGAAATTCAAAAATAAAAATAGTTTATTTTAATTAATGAATCTACGAGAAGGACTAGCCAACTAAAACATCCCGGTTGATGCAAACTAACGATTCCCTTCTCTACCTAAAACATCACTCAATAGTTTTAGAAAGAAAAGAAAAAAACATGTTAATTGGGAAGTCAAGCTAATCCTGGAGAACCATCGTTGCCCCATTCGTATTAATTTTGATTCAACCAGAAAAAGACATGTCACTGTGCTTCAAGAATGCGAAGAGCTTGTTGACACGATTAGATAAATTAAATGGCTTCAAAATCATTAAATTAATGATAATTTATCAATGACCCGTAGAAATCGTTATGGTCATTTTTTTCCCTTTTTTTCACGTACGTGCGTTTATTCCGTTAAAAATTAGAGAATTATTATCAGTTTTACCAGTTCTCCACTAAATTTAGAGTTTCAGACCTTAATTCTCAAAACTAAAATTATTGTATCAACATAATAATGTCACATCTCTCTCTATATATAAATATATATATATGCTACGATGATCATTCCTATATTTCTAATTCTATATATTATCCGAATACTAAGAACTTGTACTCGTGAGACAAATAAATAGTGTTCAAAAGCAGACGGTCAAAGACTTTCCCATTCCTTTTTATCAAATTTTTCTTTTGATATTAATCTTATCTCTAATTAGTAACTTCTCTAATACTACTACGAAGATGAGAGAAACGTCGAAGTGCGTACTGGATATAGACGGGCTTATTATTTTACGCGTTTAAATCACACTAGACATCCTCAGCCAGGACCCAGTGGAAAAACCAACTTTTTTCCTTTTTGCTCATAATTTCCTTCCTGACCTTTTCATTTGTTGCACTATAACTTTATCACAATATAAATAACGTTAAGTACCACATAACATAAATACTGCCAAGAAAAACAACTTAACGCTCTTTGTACTTGAACTTAACGCTCTTTGCACTTGATTGCTTAATGTCGTTAAGAATGAAACCAATGGAAGTTGAAATAATCTCTAATGAGATTATCAAACCCTCTTCTTCAACTCCGGAAAGTCTCCGCCGTTACAAGCTCTCTTTCCTTGATCAATTATCTCCCAATGCCTATAGTCCTTTCATTTACTACTATGTCTTAAATGACCATATTACTAATGAGCCAAATTATATTTCCGAGATCTCTACAAAGCTTAAGAAATCTTTGTCCCAAGCCTTGACCCTTTACTATCCACTAGCCGGACGGCTTGCAGATGGTGATTTTCTCGAGTGCAATGACGATGGAGTTCCCTATTTTGAAGCTCAAGTACTCGAGACCAAACTCTCGAACCTTCTCGAGAATCCGATTCCATGTGAGCTCAACAAGCTTCTTCCGTTTGAGCTCGATGAATTCACTGAGTACCCCTTGGCGTCCAACTCAATGTCTTCGAATGCGGAGGAATTGCCATTGGCCTTTGCTTTTCTCACAGGCTTGAAGATGCCTTGTCGTGTCTAGTGTTCGTCAGGAGTTGGATGGCCATTGCTCGCGGCGACAACGTTGACAATGTTGTTGCACGTCCTGAATTTGTTTCCGGAGATCTCTTCCCTCCGAGGGACATGGGCAGGTATGATCTGTCCATGGATATTACAAAGGGCATGTGCACGACAAACGTAACAAAGAGGTTTGTGTTTGATGCTCCCAAGATTGAGGCTCTTAGGGTTAAGTATGAGGAAAGAAAAAGTAACCAAGAAGGAACAATGATAAATAATCACAATATCCCAGTCCAGAAGCGGCCGCATCTTTCGTGCATTGCGGCCTTGTCTGCTTTCCTATGGAGCCGTTTCATGGCAACAAAATCAGTTGAATCCGAAGAAACAAAAAACTATGTTATCCTTTACCCGGTGAACATTCGTCTGAGATGTGATCCGCCGTTAGGAGAACATTCTTTCGGAAACTATTACACAATTTTCGCGACAGTCGGAAGCATTACAAGTACTTGTACCAGAGAGGAATACCGTTATGGTGTCGCGAGGAAGATCGGAGAAGAGATTAGAAGAATTGACAAGGACTTTGTGAAAAACAATATTCAAGAAAAAGGAGATGAGTTGTTGGAGAATGGGAAGGAAGATACCATGAGAATTATAAAAGGAGAAGTGGTTGAGTTGGAAATCACAAGTTTGTGTAATTTCCTCTCTACGAAGCCGACTTTGGATTCGGTAAGCTGAGATGGGTGAGTTCAGCTGCAAGGGGTTTTGTTAACCTAGTTGCTCTCTTGGACAACAAAGCTGGAGATGGAATAGAGGCTTATATATGTTTGAAGCAAGATGAAATGGCCAAACTTGAAGTTGACAAAGAGTTTCTAGATTTTGTGTCTCCAAATAGTATGCCTGCTCTTATGAGGTCACCAATGTTCGGTTTGTCAATAGAGCGTGAACATTGTGAAGACTAAGAAAAAAAAAATTGTCCATAAACCCTTGTGTGTTTTCATTTTCTATAAACCTATTTGTTTTGGTTTGATTAATTTGTTGCTCTTTTTTTGTAGTCCTTTTCTCTGGTTGGATTTGTAATTATGTAGTAAGAATTAGTAGCTTCCATAATCCAAGTGTGAATAAAAGTATCCTGTTTGTTTGGAGCAACCTTTCTCCGGATGTATATTTCAATAGAATAAATATTAGATTTCACGACGATTTAAATCATAGTTAAAAGATAAGACGTTGGTTGATGAAACCATTGTTTTATTAAGCAACGTTGTATGTTGTATGTCACGGTATAGAATGACAGTTTTTAATAGTCATTTTATCTTTATTTGGTGATAAAAAAGACTGTATATGATGTTATAACATTACAGTTTTAATAGTCCTTTTATCTTTATTTGGTGATAAAAAAAGCACATGCTTTTATTAGAACTTTAACGACATTTTTTTTAAACTATTGTTGTATCTGTACAGCCTAAGTTATTATTTATAGCAGTGTTTCGAGCATCTTTTTTTATTATTTTGTTTCTTTTTTTGTTATTAATAAATTTAAGAGGAGGATTCATTTCTCTATTTATATTTAGAAAAAGAAAAGAAAAAGAAAACTACCGCGGTTATGACACGAAAAGAGTGTGTTAGGAGATGGCTTTAGGTTGCTGGAGTTTCTGAGAGAGTAAAAGGAAGAGAAAGTAGAAGATGGGGATAACCGACCTCTTGATGCCATACAGAACCAAAAACGACACGTCAAGGACAACATTGAGAGAAAACGATAGACTAGAAACCTACAAAATGGATAAAAAAAAAAAAGAGTGATTACTTTGTTAGACCTACAACAAAATTAAAAGGTAACAAAAGAAACAACAATAAACATAAGGGCAAAAAAAATATAAAAACAACAAAAAAAAAAGAAAATAAACATAAAGACGACAATTATTAACCAAAACGGCAAAGAATGTTAAAACGACAACAAGAAGAGATGCAACAAAAATGACAACAATTTAGCAGCCAATAAATTACAAGTATAATACAACAAATTTTAAAATTACAAACACAATGATCTCGTACAACCAGATAGAGGGAATGAGTTCTTATGTTTACCCACTCTTTGTTCCCTTTATGTCTCTCTAGTAAAATATTGCCACATCCTTAAAAATAAAGTATCATGTAGTTTATGTTAAGTTGTGGAGCTTAATTTAATATTGAGACAAATTATTGTTGTATGCAAAAAAAAAAAAAAAAATTAGAGGGAATGCCCGAGATCAATCATGGCAAAGCTCAATGGTGGCAGAGCCCGGTGTCATGTCATTGACAATTAAGCCAATCAATATAGCTAACCCAACAAAAGGCTTTACTTCTTTGTCATATTTTTTGCACCTTAGGAAAAGAAAATTTTACCAGTTCCAAAAACTATATGTAACACCAAAAAATTAATGGGGACTATAACCAAAACGAATAATAATAAACAACAATACTAATAACAATGACATTTGGGACTGTACATTGTTTAGTTTAGTTTGGTCGGTTTTCCACCGATTTTGATAGTTGAATTGAATATATGATTTGTATATTCACTGGACCAAAATCAGACAAAGCCGATTGTGAAAACTGCTTTAAATTTTGTATTACAGTTAAGTTTTGAATATCAAACAAACAAACAACCAAACAAAATTATCATTTTCAAATTCACAATCACAAAAATTAACAAATAAAAATTTAAAACATTCTTACTTCTCATAATGACATAGAAAGTTAAAGCATTCTCACTTCTTCTAATGACATAGAGATAGCTTTTACTGGCCTAGCCAAACTGGCGGTTTCCAAATCCATCTAAACACAATCCATGAGGAAGGGACAAAGAGCATATGCTCTCTACAGTTTTTATTTGATATTCAAGTAATCCACCTAAACACAATCCGTGAGGAAAGAACACAGAGAATATACTCTCTTCAATTTTTATTTGATATTCAAGTCTCCTAAAACATGATACAGAGCTATGTTTTTAGGCTTGGTTATAGTACTCAAAACAACAGAATGTTTTTACAACTCAAAATAAACGACAAAAACAATGGATCTAAATGACCCCAAAAGTTGAAAGAAAATAAAATATTGTACTTTTAGACCATATTTGATACAAAATGCCAATCCCAATTATATTTGTAATAAAAAAGTGTAAAAATAGTATATTTGATGTGTTATTTTAGTTTATGCTCTAATGTATAACGCTATTTAAAATTTTATATTTGCTTTTTGTTATAATTATTAAACCATAAAACTTGTAAAAGTAAACTTTTAATATTATAATAATTAAAAAGTAAAAATGTTATAGTTATTAAAGCCAAAAATTCAATACTAACTAAGGGTTAATGAGACATATGACACCCTTTTTTTAAGAGAAAATATATTTTCGGTTTATGAATATTCTTTGTATGTCCTAACACATCTGTATAAAGACATTAATAACCTTAATAATGATATTATTAGTTTTAATTTATTGTTTTAGAATAATAATAATATACGTATTTAAGATTTCAAACAAATTATGATATCATTATATTTAAAAAATTCCTAAAGTTAGGGTGTTTATTCCTTAAATTCAAATTAGTATCCAAAATAATGATTTTAAAATTCCTTCAGCTAAAAGAATTTTTTACCGACAAATTGAAGCCACGATATTAACAAATTGAGTTAGGGTGTTATAATTAAATAAATGATATAGTATTCATCAAGTCTTTTTATGTTTCTTATAAGTTATACAATTGATATATCATTAAGCTAATGATACTTAATGATATTCATTTTTTTAAGATTTGAAGTAATAATGAAATTATCTTTTTTAGTGATATGTAATTATATTAATGATATAGTATTTGTTAAGTTTTTTGTGTGTCTTATAGGTTATATAATTGATATATCATTAAATTAATTATATGTAATGATAATGATACGCAATGACATTCATTTTTTAAAACTCCAAACGATAATTATACTTTCTATTTAGGTTGTTCTAACATTATGGATTGGTAATACAAACAATATTAAATTAAGTTAATGATATTCATTTTTTTTATCAATTCTTGTATTTTTTTTGAAATTATATTGTAAGTAATTTAATAACTGATGATTTTTCTTTGTACATTGTAATTAATTAAGTGTATCTATAATATCAATTTTTTTTCAACGATTCAACTATAAAAAAAATAAGGAGATTGGTTTAAAAAAAATATATACATAATAAAGTCAACTTTGAGAGTATTTTTAGACTTTGAACATATGTAATTCCAAAAAAAAGACATATAAGTGATATTTATAAAACAAGACAGACTTTAATTCACTTCTAAAAAAAGGGTATTTTTAGACTTTGAATATATGAAATCCACTTTACTGATTTTGCCTTTGCCAAATAGTTTTTGCTACTGCATTTCTTGTAAACCGCTGTCACTAATGTGGCCCATTCTTCTATGCCAAAGTAAGGCCCAAGTATCCTCGGAGCTGTCACAATAGAATTCTTTCCTATGAAAACTTCTCCTATCATGCGGCAAAGACCATCCTTTTTAACTTCTTTTATTACAACTAGGGACCCTTTGCAGACTTTTATTTTTCTATTTTCTGTCTTGATCACATATCCTGCATCATCCAGTATGCCTAAGGAAATTAAATTCCCTGTTAGGCTTGCTACATATCTTACAATCTCTTAATGCCTTAAAGAACCTTCATACATTTTGAAGCTTGTTGTACCAATTCCCTCGACATGACAAGTATGACTGTCACCCATCATAGCTTTCCCAGCATTTAATTTCTTAAAATTAGTAAGCCACTCAATATTGTAAGTCATATGATAGGTGCATCTAGAGCCTAAAATCCAATCATGATGCACATTGTTAATGGAAGCAATGAGGACCTCACCACTATCATATCCATCCCCAAAATTTGCTAAATCTTGTTCTTCACTTGCAACTACATTTTTTTTCTTTGTTTTTTCTTATCCAGGAATAGCAGTCCTTTTTAATATGCCCTAATTTTCCACAATGGTAGCACTTCTTGGAGCCATTAGGACTTCTCTTCCTTTGTTGTTGGACTTCCCCCTATGATTTCCATTTCTTTGCAAATTTCTACCCCGAGCAAAGTAGTTTTCTCCATTACTTAATTATTGTTTTTCAGTCTTGAGTTCAAGATTTCGTGACCTTAAGGTTGATAAAACCTCTTCTAAAGTGATAGAAGTTTTGCCATTCTTTATTGCAGTCTTGACTTCCTTATAAGATTTAGGAAGAGAATTCAGTAAAATTATAGCTTAATTCCCATCACTAAGGGCCTCATTTTCCCCAAAATTTGTAAGTTCAATGTTCATTGTTAGAAATTCATCAAAATTCTGATCAAGATTCTTGGAAGTATTCATCTTGAAACCAAACAACCTTTCCTTTAAGAAAATCTAATTTGTTAAAGATTTCTTTTGAAAAGCTCATCTAATCTGTTTCATATTTTTGCAGGTGTATCTTCTTTATCTACCAATCTAATAATAGATTCTGTTAGATGGTACATGATTGTACCTATCATGATTTCAGGCAATTCTTGTTTTTGATCTTTGGAAAAGCCTTCAAGGAATGAAACATGATCCTCCAGAGCCCTAAGTGCCTTTAGCTTGGCAAGAAGCCCTTTGATGTTTCTTCTCCAAATTCTGAAATCACAAGAGCCATCAAATTTCTCGATCTCCACCTTCATGTTGCTCATAACTGATCGATTCGAGTCACTAATTGGAACGATTTGAAGCCTTGAATCTTTTTCTTCCTCTAACAAATGAGAAACCAGAGATATGTCTTCAAGTTCTTGAATTTCTTTCGGACCAAGCCCTAACCCAGGATCGTGATTCTCGTCTAAGATTCCTGTTGTAACGCCCCCTTTTTGGCATCACAGATATCGTTACATTCATTTTTTAAAACATTAATTGGAGCAAACTATTGTAATTAATAACATGCATTTGAAATCATAGTTTGGAAAAGCATTCCTAGGATCTTTACTTACATTTTTTTTTTAGAAATTATAATTAGTTAACTATAACAATTCGCTTTTCCATAAACATTATGTAAATAGTTTGCTAATATCATTTAAAAATTAAATGGCCTTTAAAAAAAACAAAAGATAAAATTGTTTGAACACAACTCGGCCAGCAGGCCGAACTTTTAATTTCGGCAGGCCGAACTCAACCGGCAGGCCGAAGGTCACCCATCGGCAGGCCGTCCGAGGCTTTACAAAATGGGGTTTTAAAATCAACAAGATCAGTAGGCCGATACATGGCAACCGGCAGGCCGATCAAAACTATTCGGCAGTCCGACCAGGATGGTCAGCAGGCCGAACAAAAGAAAAAATTGTTTTAAAAATAAGTTTCTAAAACTTCAAACGCGGAAGAAAATTTGTAAAAATACATAAAAAACATTCACAAAATTTATAAAACTTATCCTTAAATTATAAACGTACTCAAATTCACAAAACATGGAATATTTCATTATAGTCTCTTTCCTTGGCGTTCTTCCATTTGCAATTCCTCTTCCCTAGCTCACACGCCTGTCAGTGTCCTCCGCCTACTCCATAACTTTCTTACCCTTATCTGCAACATGATGAAAAACTTGAATAAGCTAATGCTTAGTAAGTACATTGTAATTCTCACAATTTAAAAACATTTCATAAATATCATCATCATCATCATTATCATCATCATAATAGTGCACTAGGCACATTTTCATAGGAACATATCTTTCTTTACATCAACCATATTAAAACTTATCCATTTTATCTTAAGGGGCCCAAGTATTGCACCATAACATCATCATCATAGGCGCGCCGTCATGAGAGGAGAGGGGTAGCTAATCCCAAACCAAACATGACATGTCCAACCTTTGGGATATCATAAACATGAACATAAACATAGGGTGTGCAACACTTATTTAGGTGATACATATATACATACTTATACTTTCATACTTTGAAAAACATTATCATGAAAACATGCATAAACTTTCATGCTTTAAACTTCATGAAAAATCATCATGAGAAATCATCATAAAACCATCATGAGCACATATTTCAAACCTTTCATAAAACTCATACTTTTTATAAACATACTTTTCATAAATATATCATGTTGCAGGTGAGAATATACTTACCTCAAATGAGCTTACTTAACCTTACTTTTGTAGGC
>CAMOHE010047002.1:0-18971 GCA_946598075.1 Artocarpus hirsutus
CACCTGAATCAATCCACCAAGTGTGTCTTGGCACTGAAGTCAAATTAACCTTAGAACAAACCAAATTGAGAAGCTTACCTTTCTTTGCACGCCAAGCATGATACTTGGTGCAGACCTTCTTCATGTGTCCAGGTTTACCACAAAAGACACAAATATGATCACCATCATTTTTATCCTTATGTTGTTTATTTTGTACTGGACCTTTAGCAGCTTCATTACTCTTTCTTTTCTTCTTCTTGTCCTTAGAGGTGCTAGCCAAGTGAGCACTTTCGATTTTCTATTGCTTCAGTCTTTCTTCCTCTTGCACACAATAAGAAATTAACTCATTAAGAGTCCATCTCTCTTTTTGGCAGTTGTAACTGATCTTGAATTGACTGAATTGTGCAGGAAGAGAAATCAAGATAAGATGCACTAGAAGATCCTCAGAAATTTCCAGATCTAGTGTCTTTAATCTTGAAGCAAGATGAGACATTTGCATGATGTACTCCCTTATGTTTCCTTTTGCTTTGTACCTCATTGAAATCAAGCTCGCCAAAAGCGTGCTTGTTTCAGCCTTATCATTCTTTGCAAAGCATTTTTCTATGGCCTCAAGGAAACCCTTGGCTGTAGCAACCTCATCAGGCACAGAGCCCCTGAAGACTTTTAGAATGCTTTTCTTAATGATCATTAGACTTATTCGGTTAGAACGATCCCATCTTTCAAGTTCCTTTTTATCCTCAACGGAATAGAATCTGTAATTGTGGGACGTTCAATCCTTATGGCTAAGTCCAGATCAAGGCAACCGAGAACGATCAACACATTCTCTTTCTAGTCCTTAAATTTAGTCCCATTCAGCATAGGAATGGAATTAACACTTGCAGATATTGATGAAGATGATGTAGTAGTTGAACAAAGAACAAAATCACATATTCATATAAGAATACACATAAAACAACTAATAAAATTCAAACAATGATATATCCCATCACAAGAAACCTGTAACAACATTAATATTTAGTCTTTGGACAGAAATATTAACTTGTAAGTGGTATTTTTGGTGTAGTGATCAAATATTAACAATAAATCATGTCAAATAATAAGCTAATCTTTGGATTCACTTATTATTCACATGCCAAAAATACCATGTAATTGTTACATATTTATCACTACAGGTTTGAATTTAATTCTGCCAAATATTAAACTTCCTTTGGGCCGATTAATATCTGCATGAATTAAATTCACACAACCTTCTTAATATCACAAATTAATTAACATCCACAAAAAATGCTACTTTGGCAGCTTATTGGTTCAATTAATTAATTTGACAATATTAATAATCCAAAAACACAATTTGAATTTTAAAGTTGCACCAAAAATTGACCCAAAAAAAATTGTGCAAAAAGTCAATCCAGTCAAAGTCAACGTTTGATCGTTGACTGTTGACCCTGATCGGGTCAAAGCTGGCCGGTCAGGTTGACTCGACCCGGGTCCTTACCCGGCCTTCTCCCCTCTCTTCTTCTTCTTTTTTCTTTTTTCTTTTCTTTTTTTTTTTTTGAAAAAAAAATTTCTAGTCACCCAAGGGTTGAGCCCCTCGGTGTCACCTGGTCACGGGCCAGCCCAAAAGACTCGTTTCAACTACAACCGTTCTGGGCCAAGAACGGTTGTCGCCCAGGGGACCGACGTACTAGGAACGGTCGCGTCCTGTCGGCGGCGTGGTAAACGGTCCCCCTCCCGGGCCTGATCGGCCCGACGGTCGTGCCTAGAACGCGCCGACGGCGACAGTGGCACAACGATCACCGGCCAAGAAACCCAGAACGAGCTGTCCTCACCCAGCGGCACAGTGACGGGCTTCCTTACGCGGCAGCCTTTTGATCGCCGTTTTCCTCCTTTTGCCACAGCTAGAGACTGCCGCTCATCCTTTCCGGCGACTCCTTGATGGTCTCGGCTGGAGTTCATGGCCGACGGCAGTAAGATTGCCGCCGGTCATCCAACGATTTACCAAATGCACTATAAACGATTTCAGAAATCGTGCATCCTTCAAGCATTAAATGTATTTGAGTATTTTTTTTTATTAACAGCAGTCATCATAAACGTACACACACGTCATCGAAAAGTCTCGACATGCGTGCATACTGAATTCACGAGAATAACCAAACAAACAAAACAAATTTGTTTCTGAATTCATAATAATATATTATCAAACAAACAAAATGCATTAACGTCCAGAATCAACAGTAAAACATTTAATGCATAAACGGCAGCCTTGATTCATATATATGCATATATCCATAACCGAAAACCTCACACATACATATACACGAATACAATAACGTATACTTTGAACAATTCAACCAAAATTCTTGAGAAAAATTTTCTCAATAATTCAACATAAAACCGCTCTGATGCCACTTGTTGGAACGAATTGAACCAAATTTCTATAGGATCGTTCATGTCAAATTATTGAGAAGGATTATACTAAATTGCAAAAGCGTACCTGAATTCATGATCTTAGATTGATGTGGGTTATTGCCTTCCAATCCAATACGTATTTCTTGTGATTTTCTATGAAGATGGGATTTCAGAGAAAACAGGAAGAATGAAACGTACGTTTGGATTGGGAACCATAACCAGAATAAATAACTTTTGTTATTTTAGTGTATTTTTAGTTTCGCCCATCATAAAATCTAGAAATGACAAATTAGTATCTACACATATAATATTTATAAAATAACCCATACATTATTTTAATACCCAATAAAACTTTTTAACTTTATCTTAATTATATCACTTTAATTTAGGCTTTGTCTTAAGATAACATTAATAACATATTTAATTAAATATGTAGGCCCATATAGAAAATTATTTTCCAACAGGAAAAACATGGGTAGATAGGAGATTTTTGAATTTTTATCTAAAATTGATGCTATTAATCTTCTTTTCCTAAAATGTGTGCTTTTAATATTCATTCTCGGTCTTAAATGGGCTAAATCCCGCTTTCTCCCAAACCAACTTTAAATTTGGGCTTGGGCCTAAGCTAGTACCCATTTCTAACTGACGTGAGTGTTACTTTCGTGATTTTCTAGCAACAAAAAAGGAAAAAATTACATTAATAAAAAGAAAGTTAATGAAATATGAGAAATCTACTTATTATCCCATCCAAAAAAAAAAAAAAAAAGAAATCTATATATTATCTACCAGTAGGCAATGAAACAGTCATTACATTTTCGGAATTGGAATTTTCAGTAGTTCTCAATGAAGAGCCCTGATCGTCACTTGTGCTCCTTTCCGCAAAGAAACCGGGCTGTTTAGGTTGATGCAGGATAGCTTCGTCGTTTTCCAGCATGAAAACTACGGACGACATTGTTGGTCTGTCGTATGGAAACTTTTGGACACACAACAAACCCACTTGAATGCATTTTAACACTTGAGATTCAACACACACGTCCTTAAAACACACATCCATTAGATCCAAGGGTCTGTTTCCATTCCATAGCAACCATGCCTGAAATATAATATATATATATATATAGCTCGTCAATATTGACTAATAATAGTGTGTGATATTATATAATACATGACAAATAATTCATATATTTTTCTTACGTGTCCTAGAAGGTTATGGTCGTGATCCGGGTGAGTGAAGCCCCTGTTCTTTTTCCCACTCACAGTCTCCAACAAAATAACACCGAAGCTAAATACATCAGATTTTACGGAGAACTTCCCTTCAATTGTATATTCTGGCGGCATATATCCACTGCATAGGAAACACATATTCATGTCATCATAACAATTTCTTACACCAAATGCCCTTTTTTAAAAAACATTCTATTTATTAAAAACAAAAAGAAATTCCTACAATAAACATATTTCAAGAATAAAAGTAGAAGGAAAAGAAAACGTTCCAAGTGTTTGAACTTACTATGTTCCGATAACTCTCTTTGTCTTGGCTTCATTTTTGTCCTCTCTAAAAGTCCTTGCTAAGCCGAAATCTGAGATCTTAGGATTCAGGTTATTGTCCAATAAAATATTGCTTGCTTTGAGATCTCTATGAACAATTTGAAGTTTAGAATCTTGGTGGAGGTAAAGAAGACCTCTAGCAATGCCCCGGATAATATCAAAGTGCTTATTCCAAGGCAACGTTGTCCTTCTTTTGCCATCTGCAAAACATTTGAATGTATCTTCGACATTATTTGACTTCCAATTTCAAGTTCAAATACTAATGAATTTGATTTTGTCAAGGTTTATAGAGTCAAACCAAAGATAAAATGGTCCAAGCTCTTATTGGGCATATACTCATAGATCAACATCCTTTCGTCTCCTTGAACACAACAACCCAAAAGTGCGACGAGATTTCTGTGTTGAAGCTTTGCAATCAAGTGTGCTTCATTCTTAAACTCCTTAAGACCCTGTCCTGAATTCTTCGACAGTCTTTTCACCGCGATTTCTTGGCCTGTAGAAAAGATTCCCTGGATAATTTCATCATATAAATAAGGAGTTTTAGTTAAATTTTAGTATGAGAAAAGTTGGTGAATGTTGGTGTAGCAGAAATGTGTATGTTAGTACAATATTTAGATGGGAAAGACACAAACAAGTTATATGTTAAAAAATGTATGAAAGAAATCTATTACCTTATAAACAGGACCAAATCCTCCAGCTCCTATCATATTTTCTTCGGAAAAATTGTTTGTAGCAGTGGCAATCGTAGCCAAGTCAAATATAGGTAAGTCTATATCTTCATCTGCAATTTCACCTACTCAAATTTACCATGCAAAAATTAATCTTTAACATTGTCCATTGTTACATATCCTTCTCCTAAAAAAAAGTAGAAAATTTAAGAAAACAACCGAGATGCTTTGCTTACCGTTTTTCCTTTTCTTTAGTTTTGAAGCTATGCACCAGAACGCAACTGCGAATACAAAAGTGCCAGAGGTCAACGAACTCCATAAGATGATCTTAAGCTTTTCCCTCTTATGTGCATCGTGGAATTTTTCTAAAAATGACAAGGCAATATCAGGACATGATCAAACAATATTTTTGTAAATCTTTTCTTCAACTACAGGTTTATCAATATGACAAGTTCAGAAGGAGTGACTCGATAATACAGGGACCACTTCATGAATCAATAATATGTTTCTATAAATAAAAGCATAATTTATATGAAGCAGAGATCTATTGAACATGTAATTGCAAACCTTTGACAAGGAAACTAATTGAACTGAATTGAACTTACTTATATCTGAAGCAGATAGCCGTACAAAGAGATTTTGTTCACTTCCTTGTCCCGCCATATTTCTGATATCAACCAAGTCACCAAACCACATCAAACAACCATTGCCTCCTTTTGTGACATACGAATTAGCATAAGCTTTACAAGAACAGTTCTTCAAGCAAGCCTTCTCACATTCTTGAAGGCTCATATTCTTGTTAAACGAAAAATCCAATATGTTTGGCAATTTTACCGCCGCAGTCTTCACAAAACCTTCTCCTTTTTTGCAGTCTAATGGTGTCTCCCGCACACATCCCTTGGACCAAGTCAGCTCTCTCCATTCTTCCGGGGACCTTGGTGTAAAGCCCTTCAAACATTGGCATACGGGATAAACGGTACTCATACAAACTGCGTTAACCCCACAATAGTTATAATGGTCACAGGTTTGATCTGAGGGCAATGTGTACAGAGTAGACCATTGAGAACTATCATTCTGCAAAATAAGATGCTCCCCCAAACCTGACGGATTTATTTTGAAAACCAAAAGTGACGAGTTAACAACACTCTCGTACATTATGTATGCCTCGTTCTCGTTAAATACATAAGATGCTTCAAAAAAGCCAGGTAGACTTTCCTCTTGATAGCCACTGAGTCGAAGTCCATTCCATATACCCGATCGACATGTTATGGTTGACTGCACGGTGGTTACACATTGGCACAGCCCACTTACTATGCTGATCCTATAAATGGCATCACCGGTCGATGGATCATCAGTGCTTTTCCACGATGTTATGTATCGCTCAAGGCCAGTGTTGAAGTCCCATCCGAGCTTCATGCCTGGTAAGTAAGAGTCAGTAGGATAATCAAAGCTTTGCCATATGTAAAATTCATGATTTGCGCTTTCCTGCTCTTTAAGTATAAGATTTCCGGAGTCTAAAAGCAAAGCAAAGGGACTATTTGCAACATTGCTCGATACGTTTGAGGACCAAACAATCATCCCTGTGCTGTTGAGAAGAACAAGATTTCCTTCCTTGATGGTAAACTCGCCATTTGAGTCCGTAAGTGGGCTATTTCTGTTGGCAACCCATACAACTGTTTCGGGCTTCCTCTTGTACCATATTCCTAAGTACCTCTTCTTTGAATATCCGGGAGAGAAGAAGCCTAACACGCTTGTTTGGCCGGCAGAAACCAAAGTCTCGTTATTACCATCGTCAACGAGGGATCGAGTTGGAGTTATGGTATAAATATGAGCTGCACTGGAGCTCTTTAACAATGGTAGGATGGAGATCACAAAAGAAATCGAGATGGTGAAAATAAGAGAGGCCTCCATTGATAGGGATTAGAACTTTTGGTGATTTTGAAGCTTGTCTAAAGAAGTTATAGTTGTGGTTATCTGTGAACTTCAAATAATCAAGAGCAAAATGCTACAGTGAAAAGAAGCACGTATGTATGAGCAAGGCCAAAGAATCCAGCCTTGAGTCATTGACTAGACTTTTCATTGTGCGTGACAAATGGGGTATATGCGCGTGACAAATAAGGTATATGACTTCTTAACGTGAGCGGGATTTATAGCTGTCAACATTACTATGGGTTGCCTCTCAATCACTTCGAAGTTTTGTGTGGATCGTTCATTATTACCCTTTTATTTTTTCCAGCAGGTTTCTTCCGTGTGGACCTCCATTGCTAGTGCATACTTTAAAATCGTTTGATTTTATTGCTGAAAGACATATTTTTCAGATCCCATCAGAAAAAAATTGGTTTCTAAAAATTGCATAAGAGAAATCATAGTTTAGCAATAGTAAAAAGGAGATAGCAATGATCATGTCCTCTATTTTTCCAGACTTGTTACCCAACTGCTAATGTTTGAGCATATGAGTTTTTTTTTTTTTTTTTCTTCTTTTTCTTTTTGTGACAAAGTTAATTTCAGCAACAAAAGGGTGAAAACACCCATCCAGTCCAGATGAATACAAAATACAATGCAAAAACCGAAAAACCTGTTATGAACCGATTGATGTGGATGTCTCTACAACAATCTCAAAGTTACCCATGTAATAATTCTCGAAGTGGGCATTGTAAAGATATTCTATACCTGTATTCTTGTATCTTAGACTTTCCCTACAGCAACAATTTTTGAGAAGCTTGTAGTAATTGGACTAAAGTTTCCTAATTAATTGCTCTAAAGAATGCCTATAAATAGGCTGTGTATGGCTAGTAAGACAAGATTTGTACCAGAAAATTGTTGAAATGTTGAAAATATTGGTCAATGATTGATTGTAGGAGTAAATTATAGGCAGCTTGGTATAAGACTTAATTGACAACCTGTAGTATATCCAAGGAACCTCCCCTATTCATGCCCATGAAATCTTATTGTAAAAATCTTCAATGATGAAAGGAAATGAAAAATGATCTGACAGTGGAGGCAGACAAAATTATCGAACCATGTAAAAATCATTGTTCTTTCTTTTTCTTCCTTTCTATCTTGTATTTTTGTTCTTTGATTTTCAAGAGAAATTGTGAAGTATTAAGGAATAGAAGAAGCGAGAAAGAGAAAAAAGGGGAGAGAGAACAGCTATTGCATAAGAGTAGTAACAAAGAAATCTTGATGTTTCTTTGTCTCTATTATATTATCTGTCTCTTTAATTTCACTATTATTTGCTCATAATATTATAGCAAACCCATACACCACAACAACTCAGGCCAGCCCAAGACTATAAAATCATGATAGTGTAGAATGGAACTCAAAGCCAAATAAAGCTCCTTTCAGTAAGACTCTGGCCTTTCTTACGGGTTGCAACTTTGGGGTTGCAACTTTGGTGGTGTTTAAAGGGTGGTGAGAACCGTTGGTTAGAACTATTTTTGCTGTAAAATATGAGAGCTTTATACTGTAATAATTTTTTTTATTGTTACTGTAACATATAAGAGCTTTATACTGTTCATAACTGAATTTGTAGTATGTCAAACAAAGTTTTTCCCATTAAGAGAGCATTGTGACGTTGCAGTGATTAGTTCAAACTTCAAAGACGAAAAGAGAATTTTTTTCCAACATTTTTTTCTCCTTTCTTTTCGGTTAATCGATGTGTTTAATAATAGCAACATCAAATCTAATCTTAACTTGTAGTACTAATTTATAAGTTCTCATTTATTTTTCAAGAAATGCAATAAGATCCTTCGTTCTTATTGAAAAGAGACAAAAGGAAATATTAACCACTGGATGAGAAATGAATGGTTTAAAAGTCATGTGGCACATAAAACAAAATATAAACAGCTACATTCAATCAAGAAAATTACAATTTAAGGCAAAATCGTACGACCCGTTAGATCTTACTTTGCATATCTACACCCTTAAGTTTCTTCAACCCTAATAAGAAATGAACAAACCAGGCAGCCATAGGAGTCTAGAGATATCACCGACGACATTGGACCCATCTCTGCGAACATCGGCGATCCCTCATCTCCGCAAACCCCGCACCGGCACAAGGCCTTGAACTAGCAACGGTGGTAGCAACTGACCTTCCGGCCCATGGTAATCACGTTCGCGGTGATTCCGTCACGAGAACTGTCGACCCACCTTGGGTCTCGGGAATTCCGTCGTGAACAAGATCACGAGGGTTGCGATCTCAATTGCGCCCTCCACGCACCAATTGGTTGCAACATTTCGCGAGCCTCCGTCGTCACAGTGGGGTCGCCAGGGGGGGTGGGGTCGTGACCCACGACCTCTGCCCACGAGCTCACAAACACAGGCGCGACGGACACACGGTGACCTTTGGCCACGAGCTCGCGAGCCTCAATGACTTCTGCCTATACCTTGCAAAGCCCGACTCATGGCGGTTGCGAACTGAGGTCGCCGGTGACTCCTTGGGTGGTGCTTTGCCATGGATTGCTGTGATCTAATCACCAACAGTCCCTCCCGACGACAATGGCTGCGGCAGAGTGATGTATTTCTGTTAGATAGTTTTTTTTTTTTTTTTTGAAATTTTTAATGTTTGGGTTTTTTTATATAAATTTGGTGTGCGTGATCTTATTTAACTATTGATTAGCGTGTTTAATTTTAATAGTTAAATGTACGGCCAATAATTTTGGACCTGCACGATGATACAATACAAAAATGACACGATATAAACAGGTTGAATGACACGATATAAACAGGTTTAGACTATACGTTTATTAATTGTGTTATAAATTGACACGAATAACAGGAAACTAAACGGGCTGGATTCGTGCTAACACGTTAAATTGGCCATTAAACGGGCTGTAAACGTGTTGACACTGTACGACACGACCCGCGCATTTATAACACATTTAAACTTAAAAATAAAAGTATTTGAAATATTTATAGTAGGTTAGTATTAATTAGATATTGTGTTTTTGTTAATTTTTTTTATTGGCTTTTTTAAAAAAATTAAATTTTTTTTTTAATTTTTTAGTTAATTGGGTTATAAACGTGTCATATGCGTGTTATTATTATGTCAACCCGTCACGGTACATTTAATAATCGTGTTAATCATGTCGTGTCATATTACACGTGTCATATGCGTGTTGTTATCATGTCAACCCGTCACGGTATATTTAATAATCGTGTTAATCGTGTCGTGTCATAGGCGTGTCGTATTCGTGTTTGCATTTCTGGCACGTTTATTAATCGTGCTACGTTTGTGTTTGAGCTAAACGTGTCGACACGAATACGACACAGACACAATTATTGCCACCTCTAGTTAAATGCAAAACTTATGGATAAAAAAGAGTTCATTAATAAGATCTTTTAAATAGTCTTACACAGCATTATCTTTATTTTTAGTGGTAAATACTTAAAAGATTATCATATCAATGATATTAATAAAAAAATGACAACTTAAATATTGATACAAAAGACGAGATTAGAGTTAATGTCTAAGGGTTTGTTTGATATTTAAATTAACATTTGAATGTGTTTTTAAAATGTTAATTTAAATTACGAATAAAATCTAAATTTGTACTTAGATAAATATTAAAAAAATTGATTTACTAACAAATTAACAAAACTTTAATTTTTATGATATATTTAAGCATGCAATATAAATATTGATTTACTCCTCCTTACCAACAAATTCAATAAAAGCAGAATGGGGTCATTTGGGTATAAATAAAAAAATTATGATTTTTTTCTTAAAAATATAAGGGAGTAAAAAATGAAAAAAGAAAAAAAAAGGGGAGAGATCTTTCCCCTATAACGTTCGGATTTAAATCTTGTGTAAGTTAAGGAGAACGGGTCTTCCTGGTCATTTTTGACTTTTCAATAAAAGAAACAAAATTAATAAAATTAATAATTTTGATGTGAAATGCAAGCTAGCTACGTCAAGACACCCCTAATACGTTCTCCAATTGGTTCGTTGTCGTTTTACAGCTTCTCTTGTGTTGACTATCCGAAATAAAATAGTCGGTAAGAAAAATATTTCTCCACCTGACTAGCGAATGTTCTTTCTTGGATATTTAGTGCCAATTACTATCCTTATTCAAAATGTCCATTTTTGGGGCCATTGATATAAAAAGTTTCTTGGCGTAAAATAAAAGCTGATTAGTACTAAGAAAAATATCTCTCCATTTGACTAGTGAAAATTCCTTCAAGTGGATGGATATTTAGTGCTAATTACTATCCTTATTCAAAATGTCCATTATTGGGGCCATTGATATAGTGGTTCCTTGGCGTAAAATAAAAGCTGATTAGTATGAGAAAAATATCTCTCCATTTTACTAGTGAAAAGTCCTTTAAGTGAATATTTAGTGCCAATTACTATCCTTATTCAAAATGTCCATTATTGGGGCCATTGATATAGAATTTCTTGGCGTAGAAGAAAATAAAAGCTGATTTCACACGGAATACTAAAAGGGTGTTTCGAACTTTAGTTCCAACTATCAGTCACAGATATAAACAATATAAACTCTTAACAGCTATAGTTTAAAGTAAAAAGTTACTACAGTGTAATACTCTCACATGTTACATTTCGTACATCTGTTATAATTAAAGTTTCAAACAAAAGTTAAAAATTGTATCGTCTATCCTAACAAATAGTCTTATCATAAATGCATTTTTAGTATATGGCAATATATATAATGGATTCTAAACAAAATATTAGCAAGAAAAATATTTCTGTACTTGACTAGTGAAAGTCCTTTCGGTTGATATTTAGTACTAATTACTACCCTTGTTCAAAATGTCCATCCTTCGGGCCATTGATACAGAAGGTCTTTGCGTAGAAAATAATAAAAGATGATTTCCCATGGAATACTATAAATTGTATATCTGTCCCAACAAATCGTCTACTAATGCAATTTTAGTGTATGGAGATACATACAATTATTGAATCTACTTGCACATATTAATATGTGTTAGGGGATTTTCCACCAAGTCATTAAGATTACGTCACAAGTCTCAACGTCACTTTTGCCTGAGATCAAGATCGAGGCATGGATAACTCCCTTAGATGACAGAAGTCATTGGAGAACTCCAACATGTCGAGACTTGAGTAACTAGAGCAAGAGGCACCTTAGGGTTGACACATCGAGGTGCCGAGGCAATGTTGTCTAGGGAGAAAAGTGTCATGGTATTAGGGTAACCTCTTGCAACACAACACGTATCATGGTGTCAAGGCATCCTCTTAAAATGAGATGCGTGTTGTGGTGGTTGGGAAACCAACGTGAATAAGAGGTGTGTCTGGCCATTCACTTAATAAACAAGTAAAGTAAGCATGTGTGCCTTGATCTAACAAATGATGAAAAAAAGGAAGGAATAAGAAGAAACCCTTTTAGTATTTTACCAAGAAGGGTAGGTCAGAGGAAAACCGTAAGCCTAAAAAAGAATATGACATGTCTTAATCAGATGATTAGAGAAACAATCATCTGATGAGGGAAATGTCAACTATAAATAGATCATGATGCTTGCATTTATAAGATACGCTTTTCATTACTTTTACTATTAATCTACTAAAATATTTTTATTATTGTTTGCTTGACTTGAGCATCGGAGTGTTTTCTACGAGCCAACCCCTAATCTCTCCTAAGCCACGAAGCAATCAGTAGATGATAGAAAGTGGCCGAGCATATAGCATATTAGTGATGTTCAGAAATCGGGTCCAACAATATGTATCCTATATTGTTTTACTGACGGTAGTCTACCATACTGCCAAAAGTATTTGGCTACTACCATGTTGATGAAAGTATTCCAGTAACAACCCGGCTTTTTTTGAACCGTTATTTAATGTTGAATTTTCTAAAATTAATCTTATTTACTTCTAAAAATGAGGGTCATTTTTTTAAACATAATTATATTTCTTGGCGGTCTCCAAAAATTATCTTTTAAAACTCTTGTTTTGCTTATAATTAAAAAATACATACTCATATTGTCTTGCCAAAAGCCATATTAGTATACTACTAGATTATCATATAATAAATAATAAGTCTTTCAAAAGCAAAAACTAACTGTAGTAGTGTCTATAGCCCAACCTTCGTATTTATCTTATCGTTGCGCCTAGCCCATCAAACATTCAAACCACCCTCTTGGAAGGATTTTCTACAGCATAAAAGAACTAAATGAGCTTTCACTCAGCAAGTCCAAACATTTCTCACAAAATATTTTTAAAGAAATACTAGTAATAAAATAATACATGATTCAAATTATGTTTAGTTATGAGCATCTTATTATTATTCTTAATATGTTCAGAACTATGGGCCTAGATGTTTGTACCAGGTGCACGCGATTACTGTAACTTGACATAGTTCTCTCCTTGGATTGGGAGATAGATTTCTGATCCTCTCTTTGGGTTGGGAGGCTAGTACCATACTTAATTATCTTATCTTAAGGATTTAGATTACTAGTCTTATACACTTAGTCAACATACTGTATGTCATGACGTGGGATCTAAAGCAATAAGCATAATAAATGCAATCATAACCCAAATATGTATAGAGCATGTAAAAAATTATTTTCTTTCATGCTATAGGTGAGGTTTGAAATTTACTTTGAATCTCATTCTAGCATTTTCCAATTTAATCCTTTCTCTATCACAACCCAAACATGTATAGAGCTTATAAAAAATAATTTTCTTCATTCTATAGGTGAGATTTGAAACTTACTTTTAATTCTACTTTAGTATTTTCCAATTTAATCCTTTCTCTCTATTAGTTAGCTCTATGTCTTGTTTTAGTGACACCTGACTATTATCTCGAGTTTGTACTATCGGTTTATTTCTATACTATTTGACTTAGATTTACTATATTCAAATCTTATTTCTCATAATATGACTTTAATATTTGTGTCACACAGTTCATTACTCACTTTCGGACTTAGAGCTAAATCGATAAGCTTGAATTTGTTTTAACCGTTTGTAAAAATGATGATTTTATCTTTGATGGGTCTCAAAAATTTTAAACTCTTTTAGACTTAAAATATGTGGTTAGTCACTATCCACAACAATGCACAATACTAGCCTTGCTCAATCAAAAATTTTGCTCCACACGATTTTACGGTTTTGTAGTGAAACATACAAATCTTGATTTTTTATCCCCTAAACTAAAGAAAACTATTCTATACTATAGCGTTCAGTTTTTTCACAAGAATTAAAACTTTCAAAGATCTATGATGAGATTCAAACAATTTCAAAATATTTTTCTCTTTGTGAAATTCTCCGGGTCCATAGTTACATATTTAAAAAAGTAAAAAGATCCAGGGGCCCAGGTCATAAAAAGCGCTCCCCCTAGCCCAGAAGATGATAACGAGGTGAAGAAGGTGTGAGTCATTTTTAGACAAGGGGTTATTAAAATAGACAATTTGTGTAATTACTTCTAGGTATATCTTAGTGGTGGGAAAGAAAGAACAAAAGAAAAATTAAAAAACAAGAGAATGAAAGGTGTCCTTTGTTACTAATTTACCCATTGGGATTTTTGAGTGCTTGCTTCTGTGGTGGATACAATAGGTGCAAGAATGAAAATTCCTATTTCTTTCTAGTTTTTTAATGAACTTTTTTTTTTTTTTGAATTATAGAACTAGAAGTTTTGTTATTAAAAAAATAGAGATTTTAGACTGACATCATAAACCATATATCTTGAATCTTATCAAAAGGTGTAGCCATTAGTTTATATACTTGTGACGTTAGCGTTGATTATTCTAGTTGCTACAATGAATGTTCATAGGGTATTTTGTGATTTGAATACCGTGAAGAATTCACTCAGCAAATGAATGGGTGGTCAATGGATAAAGAGAACTTTGTTGCATACATGCAACACATTTAACGTATGAAAACTTGTAGAGAACAATTGTGATTTGTTTAATTTATAGAGCATTTGAAAATTTTAGTTTCAACCTAAACTTTTGGTTGCTATACTGTAAAGCTTTTACATGCTATAATGTAAAGAAAAGATAATAGATAGTGTAAAGCTCTCACATGCTAGAGTATTTTTAATTAAAATTGGTTCAAATAATTGGTTCTCACTTCTTAAACACATTACTGGTAACCAGTGACGGATCTATTAAGAGATGAGTTGGGGCTGCTATTGGAAAAATAATACACAGCAGAATTTTAAAAATTTTATGTCAGAGTATTTTTTAAAACACAAGTTTGATATGCTATATGTATAAATTAACCAGATCTTACTCACCTTTGTATGTCGAAAAGCTCCTACAATCAGTGAAGAGAAGTAAAGTTCTAGAAGGACCTTAACCAACTGGCATTCTTTGCTATTCTGTATCCACGATTGGAGTGAGTGTGGACTCACACGTACAGCTTTCCACCAGACGACTCTCCTTCCAACCAATTGAGAGAATCCGAAGTTAGTGTTTGTGATTTGTGAACAAGAGCTCTCAAGGAGTTTTCAGAATCTCATCAGCAGAGTATCACTTTTAATCTTTCAATTGATCTAAATAATAATGAGACTCACTCCCTTTTATAGAGGTTGGGCCTAGGAGTCAGTCTTTATCAGATAATGCCTCAAAATTCGAATCAAAGTCAAATTCGGATCAATATCTGATGAAATCTGCGTGAAAATACGTGATCTTTTTATTGCATGATCGGCATGCCGATCTGTCTAACTGGCATGTCGAACTTGCCCCATCAGCAGACCGAACCTGAGGATCGGCATGCCAAACTATCGATAAAAATCTCAGCAAATGTTTTACTTTTCACCCGAGATTCTATAAGATAAAGTCTTAGTTTTAATTCAAATAACCCAATAGAAAAGTTATCTACTTAAAACAACTTTATCTAGATAATTTCTAGAAAAATAAATGAATTTCCAATAATTCAATAAGTTTATCTTGAATTAATTCAAAATTAGTCCAACCGATAAACAGACATAAATTATCTGATCCTAATAAGTCAACAAGTTTATCTTGAATTAATTTTATCACAAAATCAATTCAACCAATAAACAGACATGAATTATCTGATTCTTTCAAATGTTAGCCAATATGATAAATCTGACATAAGTCACCAATTATTGGAAAAACATACCATATCGTTATAGGATTTTTGTGAGCTAGCAAAGGGGACCTGATGGACCTACATAGTTCAAGCTCTCGATAATTATGAAACCCAATATCCTAGATATACATTTCATAATTATCAACTCCAACGCTACTCCACTAAAAGCTTAGAGCTGCACTCTCGAATTATAGAGAATTACAAAGCTCGTATAGCTAAGTCTCCATGACATATTATAGTATATCGTATCCTTATAGGATTATCCATAACCGGCTTAAGGATAAGTTCTGTCTTACCTTCTCGATTATTTTTATTTTACATTCCATTATCTCACCATTGAAAAACTTACCATCTAAATACGGTATACCATTCGGTTACACCTATGTATCCAAATGGTTAAGCGCTCTAGTTACTACTTCTAAAGAGGAGCTATGGATTCCATATCTATGAACAATAGGTCTACGCTATCTAGAGTCATGCCTTCAATGTACTGGCATGCGTACTACTATTAAAATATGGGTGTCACCCTTTAGTACATCAAAAGACACAAGTCAAGACAACGAGCCCATTATTCATCTCAAGATTAGGATACACTACAAATGATTGTCTAAAATAAATCGATTTGCCGAGATAGAATTATTAATCCAAATCAATTCACTTTATGTCCCGATTCAACACATCGTCACCTTGAAAATATGCCAATGTTTCTATTCCCAGAGTTCACCTCTGATGGCTAAGACAAACGATCTCCCAATAGGGATATAGACAACATAACAATCTTTACATGAATAAAATACCCAATTTTATTCCCTCGATTTCGGATCTTATGATTTAGACCGTCATCTTAAGAATCATGTCTTTCACATAATCAGTCCATTATATGCCCAATTCTTAAAGGTTTAGACTGATAGTCTCAAACTTTTGTTTGCTTAACATACATTCAACAAATATGAACGTAGAGAGGACAATATTTGGTATATAAATAATGAATGAATTCTTTATTGATAAAAATGTCTCCAAAAACATATTATATTTTTACTCCTTATGACATATACGTCTAACAGTTACTGCTTTCACTGATTTTTTTTTTTTTAAAACTTGGCCCCTTTAAAAATCTCATTTTTTTAATTTGTGCCCCCATTGGGATTAAAAATTTCATAGATGCACCCATTGAATTTTTTTTCTTTTTTTGATTTTCTTTCTGTATTTTTCTACACACAACTTTATTTTTTTTACTCATGAGCTATTGTATTATGCTTATGATTTATATATGTGAACTTTTTATTATACCCTGCATTTTATGGTTCTAAGAAAAACCTATATTTTATATTTCAAATTGTTTCAAATTGACACCTTTACATTTGAAAGTTGATTTTGACTATGAAAAAGATCTAAATATCCTCATATTTTACAATTTTCTCCTTATTGTTTTAGTTTATTAAGAGCATAATTGACCGTGACCGATGAAATTAAGAGTTGAGTATAATTAAGTTTGAAATCTGAAAGTATAAATATTGCCAAAGACAAAATTTTCAATTAAAAAAGTATAGTGAATAATTTGTCGAAATTAAAAGTTTAGGGACAAAAATATAACAATGCTCAAAGTGTAATATCCAAAAAAAAATTATTTGTTTAAATCAAGGATTTAGTTAATATTTAAATAATAAATTTTATTAGCAAAGTTTCATATTTTGTAATTATGAAATTATGTGATGAAAATATAATGAAAATTCATGTGCATTTTGTGTGCAATTCTAGATGACTTAAGATGTATTTTTCATGTACAAATTTTGTGAGTTAAAATACTCCAAAATTTGTGAAGTGTCTTAAGAGGCAAATTTAATGTCAATTGGATTATGATAAAATCCAAATATGTGACAAAAATATGCCCATAAAGTAAAAATGGGAAAGTAAGATTAAAATATCATGCCAAAGTTCAAAACAATATAAATATTGACAGTATACCAGACAATTAAGTTGGTACATACATTTATGTTAGCGGTCCATCCAATGTTAGTATTCCACATATAGATTCACTCAGAGTAGTCTAGATAGCAAAACAATAGAATTATACAGAATTAGTTTCCACATAAATAAATAAACTATTGTTAATAGAAATTAAACAGTATGGGCACATAGTGTATAGGAATATTTTATAATGATAAAGAAAATATCTCCTTCAAACTACACTATCAGAACAAGAAAAATACAATTTTAATGAAAATTAGACTGCTAAAGTAAAACACAGTCTACGAAGTATACTTTTTTCTTATCCAAATGGACCTCAAAATTTGTGCAAAAATTGCTCCTAATTGCCTTAGGAAATCTTGTTTTCAAGAGCGATTATTTGGCAAAACTTTGTTGCATTTAAGTCCATTTTGAAATTTCATTTTCTTTCTTCTTCTCCAAGATTGTTTCATGGAGCAAAATTTCTCTCTTTTTCCTTTAACCGACCTTATCTAGGTCTTATTTTGTCAAAATTTTGTTGATCCAAGCCTTAAAATCATCTCTAGAAGACCAGACCAGACTCTTCTTTGTTTGAGCTACTCCCACGCATGCAGACTAGAATATCTTAGTTGTCCTGAACTAAACAAGTATGTATAGATCGTCGTGGGACTAGGAAGGGAGTCTCAATCTATCTTTTCAAGGATCACACCACACATGGAGATCTTTCCATTGATAGATAAGAGGGCTCCTCCCTTGAATAGACGCTCAAATGGTAGGTTACTACCTGCCTTAAGGAAAAGGTGTACTTTTCACCGCAAGTTTAAGGGGTGCTGTGTTGATCCATGTAATGACAAAAAAAATTCAAAAATTAATAAGTATGATTAATTAAGAATATTTCTCATAACTATGTTGTTAGGTGCATAAGAATATAGAGTCTAGAACCTATAAGTCCAAGTTTTATAAGAATTACAAAAAGCGTTACAATTGAATGTCAAAATCTCAAAAAAAAAAATGTTTGAGAATTTATGTAATTAAACCAAGGGTTTTCTTGAAAACCCAAACAATTAATTATGCATAAAAATTTATGGAGTTACAAACTGTGACGACCCTCACTACGTGGCCGTCACTTAACTTAACTTGGTCGTAACTTAAACATACTCATTAATAAAGTACAAAAATTTCAGAATAAATTTTTTTTTTTAAATGGATTCTTGTTGTGGAATCCTTGACATGAAACCTTAGAGGGAATAATAATTATTTCCCAAACTTAGTAACAATGATTTCCTAAAGAGAATGAATTCTCAACATACAGCTTTAAAAAAATGTAATAATCATTTCTCGAAAACTTAATTTCGTAACTTAACAAAATACATAATTTCTTAAACATGATA
>CAMOHE010047002.1:18991-41782 GCA_946598075.1 Artocarpus hirsutus
ATAAGTCCAAGTTTTATAAGAATTACAAAAAGCGTTACAATTGAATGTGAAAATCTCAAAAAAAAAAAATGTTTGAGAATTTATGTAATTAAACCAAGGGTTTTCTTGAAAACCCAAACAATTAATTATGCATAAAAATTTATGGAGTTACAAACAAATTAGTTTCAAACAAATTAGTTTAATGTAATATAATTAGATTAAATTTGGTAATAGATAGTACCATTGAGTGTTAATGTAATATCACAAACAAATTAGTTTCAAATCCACATTGTGATTATTGAAAGTTTAAAAGCATCCATAGATTGGATGCGGACACATCAATATCTTTTTATTTTAAACAATTTGGGTTTTGCCCATAAAGCTTGAATTATGCCAAGTTCTAGATTTGATTTAAATTGACTTCTAGATAGTCAATTTGAATTAAAAAAATGTTTGATAAATTATGAACACTATGTTTATAAAATAAATAGAATACAATATGTTTTGGTGGTACAACAAAATGGTTTCCATTAAGATGAAAATGAAAAATTTAATTTTGAAAATTATAATAAAAATCTATGTGTTATTGATAAATAATCATTTGTAAAACGAGACACTTTTTTTACTTAATAGATTGCCAAGACTGCCACTTTATTTGGGGGAAAAAGTTCTTCATAAAAAAAAATACCGAATTGTAAAGGCGTATAAAATGAACAAAAGTACGAAGAAATGTATAGGAGGAGAGAATGTGTCTTCCTATATCAATTCAATATTGAGAAATTATAGTGAATAACCCATTTTTCTTTTTTCCCTTTGGACCTGAAAATGAACTTCTTTAACAATTGACTTAAAATATCAGAATGGCCAAGCAAAGAAATACACGTTTATAAAATGTCCATATAACACCCCGATTTTAATTAAGTGAGACTAATGAGTAAATAGTGAATTAGTGTGCCATGATGTAAGTTAAACCTAATTTAACTATTTTGTGATATTTTTAAATTAAAGTTACTTTTAATTATTACTAATTATTTTAAACCACTCTTAATTTTTTTTTTCTGTATTTGTTATTTTAAGTTTTGAAATAAAACAATTTATCAAATGTCTAATATATCCCTTTTGGAAAACCATGTGTTGGAACATGGTTCTCACCTTGCAAAATCACCTTTACCCTCTCTATATAGTCCTCTTACTCTCCCTCTCCTCCTCATTCTCCCATGCTTTCTCTCTCTCTCGCTCAGACTCTCTCTCGTCTCCCTCTCACTGCCTCTCTCTTTCTCTCTTTCCGTCTCCCAATTTTTGATTCAAAATCAAGGCTCAAGCTTCAAGTCTTGGTGGATTGGAAGCTTGGGAACGCGTTTGGAACAATTATAAACTAGATTTAAAGCTTAAATCCAAAGTTGGTTTGTTTATTTTTCAAATTTTTAAACTTTTTCTAAATTTTCTAAATTTCTTTAAAAATTTATAATCCAAGTTCTTAGAGCTTAGGAAACCATGAATTTAGGTTACTAGAACTTAAATCAACTCGAATGTAAACTAGATTTGAAGGAAAACAGATTAAACCAAGTTTTTCTATTTTCCTCATTTTTGGATTTTCTTGAATTTCTCTATGTAAATCCGATTTAAATAGTTTAAAAGTGTTCTATTATGTTTTTCTATCATCTGTGCATTTTTTGTATGCCTGGGAATTAAGAAAACAAGTTAGAAATGAGAATTTAAGCTCAGGAAGGCCGAGACCCGTGCCTAGAAAATTTTAAATTTTTTCCAGTTCGGCAGGTCGAACTTCGTGTTTGACAGGCCAGATTTATGAGTCCGGCCCATTCGGCAGGCCATTGCTATAAGACCGGCAGGCTGAACCGTACAGTTCGACAGGCCAGACAGGAAAGTTTGACAGGCAGACCGACCTTTAAGAAAAATGACCGTTCTTTACCCATTTTCACTGTTTTAAACCTAGATTGAGACCCTATCCTTATGATATGATTTTATGAACATAAATGGCACACTAAGACACCATCAAATAGCATGGTAACGTAGAAATGCTTTAAGTTAGATATTGATGAACCTAATTTGTATTTAAGGTTGTTCGTGATTCTATGAAACTAACGTATAGCGGATCAAGACCGTGGTGCTAAGTACGATGCTAGATATTGAGGTAGGACTTCTATCCTTTTCTTTGATAGCTCGGTTTTTAATGTTTTTGACCATTAAGATTCCTTCAAGATGTTTTCAATAAATGACAAAATGTTTTAAACATTTTAAAAAGGGAGCCTTTGGCCATAAAATGATTTCTTTCAATTTGATTTTTAAGGAATGATTAAAATGAATTTCTTAGTATATTTCATTACTTGCTTAAGAATGAATGTTCATAATGAATCAAATAATAAATGCAATTAAGAATACTTGGTAACATGGGATTTAAATAATAAAAAATACACAAAAGAGCATGATGCCATCTATAGAGATCGGGTCGTGGAGAGTGCGACCTTGGGGGCAGGTCTCGAAACCCAGCTGGGCCACTATGATGGTGATAATAATAACTTTGCCATAAATTAAATAATAAGTGAAATTTTACGGATGACTAATGAATTAATAGTAAGAATAAATTTTATGAGTCTACCTACAGTATTTTATAATTCTTACATTGTAACGGATCTAACCTTGATTTAATGTTCTCAAAGCTTAACCCTATATTAGATTTGGATGAAAAGAGCAAGATGGTAAGTATGAGTTTAACGAATTTCAATTTATTATTTTTATAACTTTTGTCTATAATAAAATGTATATTTAATTAAATGCCCTTCGAACCCTTAGTTCTATTGAGCCTTCCGCTTACTTTTTCTTTATCTGTTTTTTTTTAAACCTTCCTTCTAGGTGGAATTGCAGCTTAGGATGATAGGGAGGCAACAAGGCAACAAGTAAGTCATAGGAATACTGTTTTAGGTTGTTTCTTTACTCAAATCAAGGCATGTAATACTCAAATTTTTATTTCTCATATTGGATTATGGTTGTAATTTATTATTGTCGATATCATGTGTATGCACTAATGTGGATCTGGTGGGGCTCGGCTTATGTTTAATTATCTTTAATATTTTATTTCATCTTTTACTGTTTCAAAATAACGATAAACGTTTTAGAATGTTTTTAAAATTATCACGATTTTCAAAATAACCCAAGTCATTTAATTGATGATTTTAAATAAAAAATTTAGTTTAATTAGCTTAATTAATCCTCCATGTCACTATCCGTACTTCGGGGTATGACAGTCCAACAAATCTAAATCAATAGAGCTAGGAACAACATATTAGAAATGGGTTACACCATTGTTGGAGCGGGGTGTGACAATAAGAACCACTTCGAGCTTGTAGAGTTTCATGTTTGACATCTTTAATAATATTCTCCTACAAAAAACAACTTTGGTAATGAGAAAGCAGCTTAAATTTGAAGAATTACTTGAGATTAACCTTCTCTTTTTATTTTGGATTTTGAAATCTTTATAAAGATGTACTTTTGACTCTACTAAATGTTCTAATACTTACACTAGAGATTAAAACAAGTCGAATTCTTTCATTAACGCACTAGTAGCCAAAATATTTCTGGAAAAACGACAGGCTACCTTAAGTAATACAATAGATTCCTGTTAGTAACAGTAAAAAGACTCATATTAGTATATGCTAGTTGTGTACATTCATGCATTATATGTATTTCCATATGCTAAACTACCGCTTAAATACCAATTTTGTCTCTTTTATTCATGTATTTTTAAAATAATACTAAAAATACCCCCTAACTTGATTACTTTGTAAAAAACCAAAATTACACTTCCTACTAAGTACAATTTAAATATTTTGAAATCAAAATGTTAAATATTATTAATCTTAAAATGTTAAAAACTCTTAAAATAATTGAAGTATTTGCTTAGTTGAAATATTTATTTGAATATTTAAATCAAGTCATATTTAGAATAACATTTGATATAGATTGTGGCGGATAATCTTAAAATTAAAAAAAAAAATTGATGCAGGAGTGTTTTGAGTATAATTTTATAAGCATATGAGGTGTTTTGGGTATTTTCATAATAAAAAAGTAAAAGTAGTATTTAGACAAAACTTAAAAGGTGTTTTGGGTACTTTTCTTATGATACACGATTTGATAGGACATACGTGCACGATTTCATTGGTATATGTTTTAGGGAATTTAAGAGATTAGAATATTAGAGAAATTGCACCAAATAACACAGTTTCAATTCTTAATGTAAGTGAATAGCATACTTTTAAAAATGTTTAAATACATAGTATTTTTAGAATCACATACTCTTTTTAAACATTTAAATATTTCTAATTTTACTTCTTCTTCTTTTCGTTTTTGTTTTTCGTTCTTCTCTATTGTTTTGTGCTTCTCTCTTTGTTATTCCATAAAAAAAGAAATTCGTTTTAATTTAAATGGACTATTTATTAAACAATATTATATTCTTGTCTATTTATTTTTATTCTCAATAAATGATAGCTTAACTTCTTCCTCTCTTTTAATTATTTCGCGTGAAAATCTGATTTTATTTTCTTTCTATGCGAAGACAATTCTACACCAAGGGCCCAAATAATGGACATTTGAGAGTCTTTATATGCGTGTGTGTATATATATTGGGTAGTGATTGGCACAAAATTTCGACTGAAGGACTTTTTATTAGTCAAGTGGAGAAATATTTTTCTTACTAGTATGCTATTTGGGAGAGTCAACACAAGAGAAGTTGTAAAACGACTAATGAATGGATTGGATTGGAACACGTATTAGAGGTGTCCTTACGTGACTAGCCTTGCATCTCAAATTATTGTTATTATTATTACTATTATTATAATATCAAGCCATAATGTCTATATTTGAAAGATTAAAAAAAAAAAACTATTAGGCCATTTGATATTGTTTTCAAAATAGATAAAAAAAATTTTGTTTTAAAAAATGAAAATTTTTTAAAAATCACGCTGAAAGTGTTTTTAAAATTTTTATTTCGAAAAACGTACGAAAATATTTTCAAAAATTCTGAGAATAAAAACAAATGAGACCTATAATATTATTATGCTGTTTTGAAAGATCTTTTCTTGGGTAGTCGCCTTCAGAGTAATTGTTCATAAGTTCTCTAGAAGAATTGACTAGAATGAATAGTTATTATTATTTTTATTTTCTTTTTGTTTGTTTATTTCTTTGACTCGTTGACAAATACAATTATAACTAAATTAGAGAACATATGGTATCATAGAGCTGTTTATTATTATTATTTCTTTGTTTCCTTAACAAGCTCATTTTGTCACTTCTATTGCTTTGGAGTCTTTGACAAGCACAATTACAAGTTGTAGTCCTACTAATGGAAGCCCTTCGTCTTCTTACCATTTTGATCTCTTCTATGCTCCCCATCCTACCACTGTTGCACTTCTCTTGGGCTGCCCATATCGAGAACATAACGCAAACTCAATCACTCAAAGATGATGGCAACAAAACCACTTTAATTTCCCCTGGACAAATCTTTGAGTTAGGCTTCTTCTCACCCCGCAATTCAAAGAATAGGTTCTTGGGAATTTGGTACAAGAGGAAGCCCGACACCGTTGTCTGGATTGCCAACAGAAATAACCCACTTACCAACTCGAATGGCGAATTTACCATCAGAGAAGGAAAACTTGTTCTTCTCAACGGCACAAGAAGCATCATATTTTTTAATGTATCCAACAATAGTTTTGCAAATAATCCAGTTGCTCAGCTTTTAGACTCTGGCAATCTTGTACTTCAAGAGCAAGAAAGCATGAATCGCGATGTCTATATATGGCAAAGCTTTGATTATCCTACTGACACACTCTTGGCTGGCATGAAGCTTGGGTGGGACTTGAACACTGGCTTCGAGCGCTACTTAACATCGTGGAAAAGTGCTGATGATCCGTCCACTGGTGATGTTACTTGCAGAATTAGCATAGTCGATGGGCTGTCTCAATTAGTACTTGCCGTGGGATCGACCAGAAAAGTATTTCGGACAGGGATATGGAACGGAGCTCGTTTCAGTGGCATCGAAGAGCAGTTTCAAGCGGTTTACAAACTTTCATTCGTGTTCAATGACATGGACGCTTATGTAAAGTTTGAGAATGCTGTTGAATCTGTCATTCAAATTCTTAAGTTGAATCATTCGGGTTCTTATCAACATCTTGTTTTGCCGAATGGAAGTTCTGAATGGGCTACTATGTACACATTTCCAACTGACCAACTATGTGAGAATTACGGCTACTGCGGCGCTAATGCAGTTTGTCTGAGCGGGTCATACAAGGCATGCAAATGCTTTGAGGGCTTCACGCCAAGGTCTCAAGAAGAATGGATGGCACTAACGTGGTCCAAGGGATGCGTGAGCAAGACACCGTTGGATTGCAAAGAGGGAGAAGGGTTTGTGAAGGTTGCGGCAGTAAAATTGCCAGATCTGTTGAATTTTTCGTTTAACAAGAAAGTGAGCCTTAGAGAATGCAAGGAGGCTTGCTTGAAGAACTGTTCTTGTAAAGCTTATGCTAATTCTGATGTCAGAGAAGCAGGCAGTGGCTGCTTGATGTGGTTTAGTGACTTGGTTGATATCCGAGAAAAGCATGTGGAAGGCAGTGATCAGGATCTCTATATCCGACTATCTGCTTCCGAAATAAGTGAGTCTTCTCTTTGTAAGGTTTTCCTACTTACTAGAAAAATTTGCGAAAATCATGTGAATTCTTGATATTGCTTTGTCCTTTTTAGAAACAATCAATGATGCAAATAAGAGGTTTTTAGAGTCAATGAGTAACGCAAATAAGCGGAAAAAACTGCTTATCGTTTTATCGGCTTCGTTGACCTCCGGCGCATGTATCTTTGGTGTTGCATTGTGGTGCATACTGGTGAAACTTGGAAACAGGCCAAAAGGTACGAAAACATTGTCAAACCAACTCATCTTCCTTTCAGTTATTTATGAAAATCGGCCCTGTATGTTACGGGTTTTACTTGTTAAATTAACAGGGAAAACCAATGACGAAGCTATGGACTTGCCTACATTTGATTTGACAACAATTATAGCTGCTACAAACAACTTCTCCACTGCAAATATGATCGGAGCCGGTGGGTTTGGTCCTGTTTACAAGGTATTGTTTTTCTTTTACATCCTTTATCATGTGTATGTTTCTTCGTAAGAATTTTACTCACAAAGTTTATGGTACGAAACAGGGGAAACTTTCTACAGGGCAAGAAATTGCTGTGAAGAGACTGTCAAAGGATTCAGGACAGGGTCTTACAGAGTTCAAGAATGAAGTTGAATTAATTGCAAAGCTTCAACATCGGAATCTTGTTGCTCTTTTGGGCTGTTGTATTCAAAAAGACGAAAGGATATTGATCTATGAGTATATGCCTAATAAGAGCTTGGACTATTACATCTTTGGTGTGAACCTATTATTCTTTAAAACAAACAATGTCATAAAGCTTTTTGGGCACTTGAAACTAAAGTTAGCTAAGCTAAGGAGAGGTTCAAATGTCTTGCAGATGACAAAAGATGCACAACTTTGGCTTGGAACAAGCACTTCGACATTATCAGAGGCGTCGCGAGAGGTCTTCTTTACCTCCACCAGGATTCTAAGCTACAAATTGTTCATCGAGATCTCAAAGCAAGTAATATTTTACTAGACAATAATCTGAACCCTAAGATATCAGATTTCGGTTTGGCAAGGATTTTTAGAGATGATGAGAGGGAAGCAAGAACAAGAAGAATTATTGGAACATAGTACGTTAGGTTGCTTGCTATTTTTTTCTTACAAATTCTTACTCGTCTCTTATGAAAATTTTATGCTTCATGCAGTGGTTACATGGCACCAGAGTATGCAATTGATGGAAAGTTCTCCGTCAAATCAGATGTGTTCAGCTTCGGTGTGCTCCTGTTCGAGACTGTGAACGGTAAAAAGAATAGAAGATTCAGCCACCCAGATCACCACCATAACCTTTTAGGACATGTGAGAACAATGCAGGATTTTGTTTTGCCATATAGAATGTTTTTGGTTCATGTCTGAGAGTATTACTACTTGTTTCAGGCATGGTTGTTGTGGAATGAAGGTAAAGCCTTGGATCTAATGAACGCGTATTTCAAGGATTCATATGTTGAAGCTCAAGTATTGAGATGCATTCAAGTGGGTTTGTTATGCGTCCAAAGGTACCCATACGACAGACCAACAATGTCGTCCGTAGTTTTCATGTTGGAAAACGACGGAGCTATCTTGCCTCAACCTAAGCAGCCCGGTTTCTTCATTGAAAGGAGTACAAATGATGAGTGCTCTACATCAGAAACTGATAAAGAACCTTCAAGGAACGCATTGACTGTAACACTTTCCAGTGGTAGATAGGCTGATCAAGAACATATTATACTTTAACCTTTTTCATCTTTTGATGATTTCTTTTGTTTTGGTGCACGCTTTGTGTCATAGCATGAAAGATATTACTATTCCTCTTGTAAAAAGGGCAAACTATGGCAGCAGTTTCTCTGCTTCAATGATATTTCTTAAATGATGGTATGTTGTATTTTAGATGGCTCTCTCTCTCTATCTCTCTCAGGGGATAAACTTTATAAATCCACCACATATATATTACATGGATTTCAAAAAAATGAAAACTAAATAATTTAAAATATATCAACCAATTATCTGAGTGATAGTCACTCCTTTCTCTGAATTAATGCTTCAAATTCCTCATGAGTATTGTTAGAACTTCGCTATATGAAAAAAACTGGGCTCTTCAGGCAGAGGCATTTTCGCTCCGTCATGAGCCAACGGAGTTCATTGTTGGCCTGTCGTCTTTATATTTCTGAGCACACAACAAGCCCACATGAATGCATCTTAGTACTTAAAAAAAAAAAAAAATTTATGTCCTGACAGCGTTCCATCTTTGATTTTCTTCTTCATCCGAAATGCTTTCTTCGAAAAATCTTTGCATAGCCGAAAACTGAAATCCTATGATTGATATTGCTATCTAGCAGGAAGCTTTTTTTTCAAAATACAATTAGTCAATTCTAGTGAAAAGTGAAAGAAGGAAGAGCATGTATGTGAACTGCAATGGAGCATATGTAATGAAGAAACGTCTTCTTATATTAGATCAAAAGACACTGTTTACTAAGGTTGTGCTGACTTCGTGGAATAGCCCAACGGGTTACTTGAGTCAACCAGTAGGCTACTGAATTACTCCAGTCAACAGCTGGTGTTCAGTAAGGTACTTTTACCGTTTTTATCACTTATAAAACCCTCATGTTATTAACAGAGCAGTTAAATTTGTAAATCTCAAAATATAGGTTTTGAAGAGGATTTTCGAACATCAATCTTAGTACAATCGTCATATACAAAGTATAAAAAAGTGGTAAATATGCTATAAACAAATAGTCTAGCTTTTTCATAAAACACATAACTCAACCACGCCTGCGTATATGAGTATGTACATATATATATATATATATATGAGGGACTAATGTTAGAGAAGAATATGCGTTACAAAATCAACAGAAAAATAAAAAATTAAGTGAGACTGCTACATACGCTTGCTCCACGGGGTGTAACTCCGGCCCCACTCAAAGATTAGGCGACTTATTAATAAACATATGGTATTGGTATGTGCTTTTTGTGAACTTTTGTATTATAACTATGTATATATATATTGAGATTACGCACATAGTTTCTTTTTCTTTATGTATCTTACTTCTACGTTTCTTTTTCCTTATGTACCTTACTTCTACGTATAAAACTTATATATATATATATATATGAATAATATAAGGATTAATTACGCTTATAAATCCTCGAGATATTACTTAGTTTATAGTAATTACAAATCAACAAGATATATCAACAATGACGTCTTCACAGATGACTTTGTCAAAGTTGGCCCACGAATTTATCATTGCGGGTCAATCTTCATACGTGGTAAAATAAAAATTCTCGATTTTAATATAGTAAAATTCAAAAGCCAAATGAAAATCTTACGTCTATGTTTCAAAGTTGGGTTCTCTTCGACCCAAACATTTTCTTAATAAAACGTTTTCTTTTCGAGTCTTTAATGAACGAAAACATAAGGTTCTAAGCCTATCAATGGGAGCCCTTCATTTTTTCACCATTTTGATGATCTCTTTTGTGCTGTCCCTTCCATCCTTGTTTCAATTTTCTTGGGCTGCTCATATTGAGAACATAACTCAAACACAATCACTCATAGATGATGGTAACAAAACTACTTTGATTTCCCCTGGTCAAATCTTTGAGTTAGGCTATTTCTCTCCCGGGAATTCGAAGAACAGGTACTTGGGAATTTGGTACAAGAGGAAGCCCGAAACAGCTGTCTGGATCGCCAACAGAAACAGCCCGCTTAACGACTCGAATGGCGAATTTACCATTAGAGAAGGAAAACTTGTTCTTCTCAACAGCACAAGGAGCATCATTTGGTCCAGCAACGCTGCGAATAGTCCGGTTGCTCTGCTTTTGGACACCGGAAATCTTATACTTAAAGAGCAAGAAAGCGCAAATGATGATGTTTATATATGGCAAAGCTTTGATTATCCTACGGACACACTCTTAATCGGCATGAAGCTTGGATGGGACTTGACGACCGCCTTTGAGCGGCACTTAACGTCGTGGAAAAGCGCCGATGATCCATCTACTGGCAATATTACTTACAGGATAAGCATAATTTCTGGGCTGTCTCAAACCGTACTTACGGTGGGCTCGAGTAGAAAATATCGGTCGGGGATATGGAACGGAGTTCGATTAAATGGAGCGTACGAGCAGATGCTGGAAACAAATTTCAAAATTCTATACGTGTTTAACGAGACGGACGCATACATAATAATTGAATCTGCTATCAATTACTCTACCATTTCCCTTTTAAAGTTGAATTATTCGGGTTTGTTGCAACATCTTGTCTTGCAGAACGACAATTCTGAATGGACCGCCATGTACACAGTGCCAACTGATCAACAATGTGAAATTTATAACTACTGCGGCGCTAATGCGAAGTGTACAAGTAGTAAATATCCAGTACTATGCGACTGTTTAGAGGGATACACCCCAAGGTCTCAGGAAGAATGGAGAGCGCTAACATGGTCGAAGGGATGCGAGAGAAAGGTTGCGTTGGATTGCAGAAAGGGAGAAGGGTTTGTGAAGGTTTCGGCGGTAAAAATTCCAGACTTGTTGGAGTTTTCGTTTAACAAGAACATGAGCCTTAAAGAATGCAAGGAGGCTTGCTTGAAGAATTGTTCTTGTATAGCTTATGCTAATTCTTATGTCACAAAAGGAAGCAGCGGCTGTTTGATGTGGTTCGGCGACTTGATTGACATACGAGATATGGAGGTGAAAGACGGTGAACAAGATTTCTATATCCGATTATCTGCTTCAGAAATGAGTAAGTGTGGTCCAATTCCTTTTCAAAGATTTTCTCCATGTATGTCTTACATTCTCTCTCCACAAAGTTGTCATACTCATTAGGAATACTAGCATAAAATTATTTGAATTCTTGATAATTCCTTTGTCTTCTTAGAATCAATCCGTGATACAAATAAGAAGAGAAAACTTAAGGTCGTGTTATTGGCTTCGTTGATCCCCGGCACATTTATATTGTGTGTCGCAATCTGGTGCACAAGGAGGAAACTAAGGGAAAGGGCAAAGGGTAGGTATATAAATGATTCCATTTTCTGAATTGTATTTCCTAAACTCAAATAGGTTGTATTTACAAGTTAAGATTAACAGGTAAAAGCAACAATGAAGATGTAGACTTGCCTACATTTGATTTGGCTGCAATTGTTGCTGCAACAAACAACTTCTCTCCGGAAAATATGATAGGAGCCGGTGGATTTGGTCCTGTCTATAAGGTTCTATTTTTCTAGTATATTTATTATGAATTGTACCGTGTATATTTTATTTAATTTTTTCTAGAATTTAGCTCATGAAATGTATTTATTTTTGTACGATACCAAGCAGGGGAAACTTTCTACAGGACAAGAAATTGCAGTAAAGAGATTGTCAAAAAATTCAAGACAGGGTCTTAAAGAATTTAAGAATGAAGTTGAATTGATTGCAAAGCTTCAACATCGGAATTTGGTTGCCCTTTTGGGTTGTTGTATTCAAAAAGAAGAAAGGATGTTGATCTACGAGTATATGCCTAATAAGAGCTTGGATCATTATATCTTTGGTTTGAACCTCTTGGCTCTTTGGCAATTAAATCTTTAAGTCTTTTTGGGCACCTGAATTTAAAAGTTAACTAACAAGGAGAGGATCAAATTTCTTACAGATGGTAAAAGATGCATAACACTTCCTTGGAACAAGCACTTTGACATTATCAAAGGAATTGCAAGAGGCATTCTTTACCTCCACCAAGATTCTAAACTTCGGATTGTTCACCGAGATCTCAAAGCAAGTAATATTTTACTAGACAGCAATCTAGACCCTAAGATTTCAGATTTTGGTTTGGCAAGGATATTTAGGGACGAAGAGAAAGAAGAGAAAACAAGAAGAATTGTCGGAACATAGTGAGTTGCCAAGAGTTCTTATATTTTTTTATGCAAATTTATACTTGTTTCTTATGAAAAACTTTATGCTTCATCCAGTGGCTACATATCACCCGAGTATGCACTTGACGGGATGTTCTCCGTCAAATCTGATGTGTTCAGCTTTGGTGTGGTGTTGCTGGAGACTGTGAGCGGTAAAAAGAATAGAAACTTCCGTCACCCAAGTCACAACCATAACCTTTTGGGACATGTAAGAAGTGAATTTTTTTTTCCCATATATATATTGTTTTGGTTAATGCCTTAAGTTGTACATTAATTGTTTATACTTGTTTCAGGCATGGCTGCTATGGAATGAAGGCAAAGCCTTGGATCTAATGGACCCTTGTTTCAAGGACTCATATGTTGAATATCAAGTGTTGAGATCTATTCAAGTGGGTCTGTTATGTGTCCAAATGTTCCCGTACCACAGACCAACAATGTCGTCTGTTGTTTTCATGTTGGAAAACGAGAGCGCTGTCTTGCCTCAACCTAAACAGCCCGGTTTCTTCGTTGAAAGGAGTTCAAATGATGGCTTTATAATCTCAACAGCTGATCAAGAATCATGTTCAGAAAATGTAGCGACCGTAACAATGCCCTATGGTAGATAGATTGATTATCTTTATTTATTGTTTGAAACTTTTTGTTTAATGGCTTTTTTCACCTTATGTGCAAGTGTTGTACCGTAACAACAAGAAATTCTGTTTAAGTGATAACAGGCGCATCTTTGCTTCATTGATATTAATAATCTGATGTTAATCTTGTATGTTACAAGAATTAGCATCCCATGTGAAATCAGGCATAGAATAATTCTCTCTGTTCTTTGGACTGGAATTGATTGCTGTGTAAATGAAAGGTAATGAAGCTTAGTATCATGTTCAGTTATAATTTCCTTTTCAATTTGGCAATGAGGAGTTGATGAAAATTTGAGGAATTTGTTGTTATTAAATTTATTTTTTCTTTTGATTCGACAATCTTGATGGAGAGAGAGAGGGAGAGAAACTATTGTTGAGTGAAGCAAAATTGACTGCTCCCTGACCACATCTAAAAGATCTTTGTCACATGGACTTTTCTCTAGTAGATAAAGGTACCTTTTTGATGACCATGTCTTTGAATCTTTTAAAGGCGTGTGTAATTTAAGTTCCTTATTGGGGATTTTCACTGTCTGTTATTGATATTTCCACCCCAATTGATTGTAGTTAGGATAAATTTTAAAAACTCCTCACGAATTGGGAGTTGTATCATCATGTCGGCTAAATTTTAAAATGTAACAGACAAGGTCTTATATCTTGTCTTACCCTTTAAACGATATCATCAATACCAAGCTGCCTCCAGATTGGTATCATAGCCATTCTCTTGTCTTGTTATTAAGTTTCCTCTCGTTCAAACACCATGAATTCTGATTCAAGTTCTAGTTCTCATCCCCAGAGACCTTCTACTCTATTTCTCTACCCCTCACTCTTGCAATCAGAAAGTCTACTTCTTCGAGGTTTGAATACCTTTATGAAATCTCTTATCTACAAGATGAAAGTAAAATAAATTCTGAGTCTCTTCCTCTGATAAACCCTTACCATGCTTTTATGAAAACCACAAACCCCCTCCCCAGGTCAATAAAATCTCTCATTCATCACTCTCCCAAGGCCCCAAAAGAATATGTCCAAGCCTCAAGGTTTAGCCAATGTCAATTGCATGATGTATCACATGAACAGATGGTTACTCTTCAAATACCATCTGAGCTCCCTTCTCAGTGGCTCTCACAAGGTTATACCCATATCCATTTTGGTGCCATAAGACTAGCACTCACTTACCATGCTAGAAAAGGTCTCCCTATTTGTGCCAGAATTGGCCTTCTTGACACGAGGTTGAGAAAATACCAATAAGCCAGCATAGCCACTATAAAGACTACCTTAAACGTAGGAACCGTAATTATTACACTGTTCCCTAATTTTAATATGTCTCTAATGGACAACAAATTACTTGATGCCCTGAAGGTTCAGGTTCAAATAGTGAGAGTCGACTAGCATCCAAACTCCATTGGATCTACTCTTCATTACCAGATGGCCTACAGACTTCAAGATTATGCCCTTGACCTTGCTCTACCAACATCATCGGATGCTTTGATTATCAAAGTGGGCTCTGATCAAGTTCCAACATGCACTCATATCCCACGACAAATTCCCATAGAGGAATTGAAGAAGCTATTGCCAAGCTCGCGGATCACAAGCAACGAGACGATGCATCAGCCGCAGCCTACTATCCAGATAAAGGAGCCCAAGTATGAGAAAATGCAAGATGGCAGCACTCAAATAACGTTTGATAGGAAGGAAGTTTTGTCCCCTAACTGTTTCACTATCCAGTACATGATGACTGGTGTTACTCCACCTATAGCAGCAAAGATAATATCCTTTGATGGCCAAGGCAATCCAAATTATGCCTTTAAGTCATCTACAGACATTGCTACTGGGATGCATGTAGCTATCCAAATGTATGAAGGAAGACGAGGAAGAAGATTTCCAGAAGAACAAGAGACAAAGCTCAGATCGTAGACTAAAACAGTGCCTTGCAAGAAAAGACAAAGGAGTTGGACTACTTGGCCAACCCTCAGGCAAGTTCGACTATATAGTCAAGTATTCAACCCCAAAACATTTTGGTCAACTACTTGCAAGTCCTTCAGGATGGGATAATCCTCCCTAAAATCCTCCATCAAATCCACCAAATCTACCAGCTCCCCCAACTTCACAAATGTTACCATGTTATAAGTAGGGCCAAAAATGGATGCATGACCATGGAAAACACTTCCTCAATCCTTAACCCATTCCCCAAGTTTGTATGATGAGTCCCAAGACTATGATAGAGACTTCTCTCCTATAAAAGGTTTTCAAAATCAGGAAGGAACCTTTTTTCACCAGCCTAAGGTCCTAAACTTGACTGTCGAAAAAGCTGATGGTTCAACAAAAAAGGTTTCTCCTGTTGAAGCAACTCTAAATTGGCAGTCTAAGAATATTATTTCTTAGAACAAAATTTGAAGAAGATCGAAGCCCAGACAGCATAGGTGACAACCAATATTCAACAGACTGAAGACTCTTTCATTGGTAAGTTATCAACAAAGATTCAACAAACTCATGAAGAACTAATGGCTCTCATCAAGACAAATACAGTGCTGATGTAGATTTTCTTAGCAAAAGAAGAGGAAATGAAAAGCCTTAAAAACCAGTATGCAGCCTTAAAGCAGCAAGTCCAAGAACAATCAAAGCAGGCAACATCATTAGAAGCTACACCCTGGAAGTTCACAACCGTGGCAAAAGGACCACAGGCATTAATTAAATCTACTCCAGGACCAACATCTATCCTCCATCTTAAGAAGATATTAGATGAAGAGGTTAAAATGAAAAGAAGAAAGGCAAAAGCAAAAGCCAAGGCAGTAGTTGAAGCTAAAACTAATCCACAACCAAAAGAAAAGTATGAGGACTAGCTCATGGTCTAAAAGACTAACAACCCTCTGTCTCAAATTTTACATGAACAATGCCTCAATAGTCTTCCCTAGCTAACAATTAGCAAGAAGACTCTGAAGAAAGTGGTGCGGAAACATCCACAGAATGGACATCAGAAGAGCTGACATCAGAATAAGAATCAATTGATGAAGAGACTCCTTTCCATTTTATGGCACAACCAACTAGAACTGAAGAGGATAGAAAATCAAGTACCACACAAGCACAACTATACAAAGAAGAAGAAGAAGATCAAGAACAAGAAAACCTATCTCGAGAAGACAACCCAGTAAACAAGTCCTCCAAGTTTTACACCTTTACCCTTGATGATATTCCTCCCCGTCAATGGCATGTTAGATTCCAAGAATTCAAAGCATGGCTCTTACTAGAAGCACAAAAGCCCAGAATGCAAACCTAAGCAGTCTTATTGGGTTTTGCATCTAGGTTCACTGGTATTCTTCAAGAATGGTGGAAAAGCCTAGGAGAATACAGGCAGATCTAGTTTCTCTAGATGGATAACGTCAGAACAGCCTTAGCGCTGGTCTACACAGAGTTCTGTGGATAAGACAATCAGATCACAAAAAGGCTTAGAGTGAAATTCTTCAAAATAAAATGCTGTTTGATGGACAAAAGGATCTAGAAAAACACTTCCGAAAGGTGACCTAGAAGTTCTATTAGATTGGTGGAGTTAATGACCCAAACATAAAACACGCGTTCTTATCCTCCATCCCAGATCCATTAGGGAAAGAAACAGTAAGACTCCTAACACAAGTAGGAAAAGAGTTACAAACAACAACTCTTAGAGAACTTTACCAGTTAATAATAATAGTCCTAGAAAAAATGTGCTCTCAAAGCATGTTTTTACAAGAGTACTTGAAGCAGGCAAAACAACTAGATCGAGTATGCAATAAAAAAGATCTTATGATTAAATGCCCGACTAGGTCCAATTGTTCTTGCTCACACAAGACAAAAAGATTCAGAAAACACTTCTTTAAGAAGTACTCCTCGAAGCAAAAGTCCAAATGGAAGAAGTATAAGAAAAGGATGGGTCCTATCAAGTTCCTCAGAAAGAAAAAGAAATTTGGAAAAACCTTCAACATATGCTACAAGTGCGGTGAAAAGGGTCACTTTGCTAAACAATGCCCTATGAGAAAAAGGGCAAAATTGATCTCCTATATTGAAGATACCATCAGAATTTCACTCTCAGACAATGATGTGGAGTCCATATTTTTACTAGATGATGAAGCCACTCCTGAATCTCTATGTGCATTCCAGCAAGTGGATAAAGCGAGCTCAGAAGAATCAGAAGGATGCTACAACATGGATGCTATCAACCTAGCTCAGCCAATACTAGTAATCAAGATGCAGTTTATTCCATCCAAGTTTGCAAAGCCAATCAAAGTAGCAGCCTTCTTTGATACAGGTGCTTCGTATACTATTATGAATCCTGATATTCTACCATCAAAATACTGGAAAAAGAAGAAGCAGTATTTTCATGCTGCCAATAATAGTATCTTTAGCATAGAGCTCATCAGTAAGCCAATAAAGCTCTAGTTCTTCCCTGGATGCTTGGTAATCCACTAGGTTATTGGATCAAAACTACCAAGAAAAGATCTGATCATTGGATTTGATCTTTACACTACAAAGAAAGGATTATGAATTCTACGAGATGGGTTGGGATACAAACAATACTTTACAGCATAGGAACCAATTCCCAATTTCTTTCTATTGTCAACAAACTATGACGACCCTCCCTACGTGGCCGTTGCTTAACTTAACAGGATCATGAACTTAAACATACTTACGAATAAAGTAGGAAAATTTTAGAATTATTTTTTCTTTTTATAATAATTGTTTTCCAAATCTTAATAACAAAGGAATTCTTGATGATAAACAATTCTCAACATATAACATTAAAAGATATAATAATAATTTCTCAAAACTTAATTTCGTAAACCTAACATAATAACATAAATTTCTCAAATGTGATAATAACGTAATAATAATCATTACATTTTAACATAATTATAATTTTTTAAAAGCTTAATCCTTACATAACTCATAACATTAATTTCTTAAAATATAACCACAGTAATTTTCTTGAACTTATCTTCCTTTTCTTTCTCCTTTTTTTTTTTTTTTTAAACATAAGAATAATTATTTAGCAGCTATTACTTTAAAGACATTTCTCAATTTAAATAAAACTATTTCCAAAAAAATTTTAAATTAAATATTAAAATAAAATCCCATTTTAATGCTCTATAAAACTTTCTTAACAATTATTTATATATTGTACTTATAATTTTAACATCTTAAAAATAACATATCGTTTTCTTACAAGTTAACCTTTTTAAACTAAACAAAACATAATTTCTTACAACTTAAACTTTTAAGTTTAAGATACTAAATTCTTAAAGCTTTTCTTTTAAACTTTCATAATGAATTCATAAAATTCATTTTTAATTTAATGTAAAACTCCAATAATCCTTTGTAATTCCAAATAAACTTATAATTTTCTTTCTTAAAAATTTCGTGCATTTGTTGCATTGTCTATTGCAACATTTTTTTCTTTTTTTTTTTAGACTTTGAAATTCTATAGATCAAGATTGTATAATCACAATCTCGCTTTTTAAGACATAATTACATAGTTTATTTACTTGTTCATACGTACATAATTTTTTTGTAAGGCAAAAACATACGTAATTTTGTGAAGTAAAACAAGCAAAAATTTGTAAAATAATGATGCGGAAATATTACTTTGCGTGTGCAGTATCCATTCCCATCTTCACTATTCATCAGCCGCTCACCACTATCCATCAAGTACCGCTGATAGGTTTTTCTTACCTAAAGCATAAACATACTTAAATGAGCTTTCGCTCAGTAAGTAAGAAATTAATCTCGCAAAACATAATTAAAAATCATTTTAATAAAAATATGCATGAGCATTTTATGCTTGCTTGTCAATGAAAGTACCAGTTGCACGCGAGTCTTGAAAAGTTAGGGTTCGCGAGATCCAACGACACCAAGATTATTCATTACTTTAACATAGAGTCACCCCATAGGTCGAGAGGTTGGTACGACACCCTTAATTTGTCTTATAAGTTTAACTTGTCTTATTGTGTGTATGCAGTATGACTTATTACTACATGACATCACAATTTCATAATTCATGAATAGTAAATCATAATCATACTTATCTTGAAGGTGATTTAACAATATAATGTAAATATCGCATACATCACTCATTAATCACAACATCATCATCATAGCATGTCACGTCATGTCATATCATAACATATCTCATCATAATAGAAAACAATGTAACAAATCACTGATCATGCATTTTTTTATAAATTTTAATAAAAATATTTAAATCATTTTATTTTTAAAACTATTCATACTGTAGGCGAGAATCCTACTTACTTGGACTCCAAGCTGAGCGGGTCTAGTTGCATCTTGTTGTATCTACAGTCTATGTAGCATCCTCAACAATGCTCCTCGAGCGGCTATGGATGGCCAGGAATGCTCCATGGAGATTTATTACTACTACAAACATCATTATGGACTCCATTACTATAGTTTGAGTTGCCTCGATCCGTGTGTAATTAGTACCAGATGATTTTTACTAGAGTGAAATTAACTGAAACGGAGATCACCATCGCGTTCAAAGTATCGAAACAAGTCAGGAGGTGGTCTCAGATCATCGATCGGAGGTCTAGATCTCAAAAACCTGAAGTAGCCGTTGGATGACTATTGACCAGCGTTGACCGACTTTGACTGGCGTTGACCGGCATCAATTAGGCTCCATTGGTGGCTGGGCTCAGGCCTACCCCTACTAATTTGACCCTTATGAGTCTAATGGCGAAGTCAATTTAGCTCAATTTGGCCTCTAACCATGGAGATCAAAGCTCAAAGCCGGCGGCAAAAATGGAGACCACAATCATGGTTTTTTGGCGAAGCTATCTTGCAATTGAGTTGGGGGTATTGTTCCCCATAGCTCTCTGAACATTTCTCCTATGGTGGGGTAACTCAACACCATGTGGAATGATAGCTCCACCTCCTCACGATGGCGCTAGGCAGCGGGTCTTGGTTTTCTGGTGATTGGCAGTCATTTCGTGCAATTGAGGGTTACTTTTCATTCTTCTCGATCCTCTGAAGGTGTTTGTGCTCTCAATTTGGCACAACACCACCTAAATGGTGAACCCAAGTTCACCCACTGCGACAGCAACGGGCGTCCTCGATCTTCGACAAGAGGTGGTGCAATAGTGAAATTAGGTGAGGGGTTTTACTCCCTGCGGCTGTCTGTACCGAAAGGCAGTGGCGGTATACCATACCGTCACCGTAGAAGGCGGCTCCGATGGAGGCTCGACAGCAAAAATGGGAGGATTTCGTCTAGGCTTTTCTAGTGAGAATCGTACTGTAATATCGGTGCCATTCTTTTCGTCTCTTTGATCTGAGTTTATTGACACCAAGATCGTGTCAAATGGTGGTCGGATGGTGGAGAAATCACGTCGAAAAGATGATATGTTTCTACAGCTTCAGCTAGCGCGTATGAGCTGCTCTAACAAAGTCGTGGTTGGCATAGCATGTCGTCGAAACTAGCTCGATGAGAGCTTTCCGATGTTATAGGAGTTGTCGAAAATGGAGGCCGGATCTTGGATTGAGTTTGAGGAGAGAGAGAGTAGAGAGAGAGGGAGAATAAGCTGATTCTATTGGCCAATTTTTTTTGTGTCCATCTATTTATAGACAAATGTTGTAGTCTACATAGTCTAATATGTGTCATGGTGGTTAATCAAATTGATCCATAAACTTGAAATTTTCATAAGCATAATTGTACTTTTTTAAAAAAATTGTAATATTCTCATTCTTTAAAATGTTATATAAATTCTAATTTTCTTGTTGTTCATTGCCATATAAACATCTTCATACTGTCTTAAAATCATTTTCATGAAATTTATCCATACTGTATGGATTTCTTGAATTTGTTCTAATATAATAATTTTTGACAGTATTGTCTTTAAAATTGTTGATTCACTTATTTCACCATATATATATATATATATATTTGTTTGCTAATAATGATACTTTGTATTTAGGAACTTTAGTTAAAACTTAAAATTTGATTTCTTGACCTTATTTTAAACGATAACTTTGATACATTGTCTTTAAAACCGGTGATTAACTATTTTCGTAACTGTATACATATATCTATATGTATATATGTATATGAATTCTAAGAATGATACTATGTGTTTAAAATTTTTTGCTCAATATAGTTTTTTTTTTAACTTTTGAAAACTTTAAAATGTAATTTAAAGAATATATTTTTCATTAAAAATTTTCATATTGTAAACTTCAAATTTCATTATAAAAACAATAGTTGTAATTTTATAAACATTTTGTAAATTAAATTGACTATCTAAAAGTCAATTTAATTTAAAATTTTAAACTTAGCACAATTTCATGCTTTACGGATATAACCCGAACTATTTTTTACCAAAAATTTGTTTATGGGTGCACATCAAATCTATGGATGTTTCTAAATTTTCCTTAATCACTTTATGGGTTCACATTTGTCGGTTTGTGCTTTTGCCTTTGCCTTAAAGGTTTGTGTAATATTTGTGAATTCCATTAGCATTCTTATAATAATAGTAATAATTAATATTACTATTATAAATTTTACGTAGTTATTTACAGTTGTAAGTAACTAACTATAAATGTATAGAATATCGTGCATTCTTGTCATGCCTTGTGGTCTCCTAGAAAAATCGAGGACAAACTTGCTTATTTAAGCCTTATGCTCACCATGTCTCAAATTATGATACTGAACTCATGATCACCATTGATGTAGTTTCTTTTTACTAAACTGATATCATATGAAAAGTTCCACATAATCATAGTAAGTTGAAAATTTTACTTTTTGTCAAATAATCCCAATTTAAAATTCTAATTGAGATTCTTATAAAGCTCACTTCTTTGGCTAGTGCATGAAATCAATAAATCATAAACTCTTAGTTTAGCACATTAAACAATTATTTCAATGTACTATCATACATTACATTATTACATGTTCCATAAATAAAGCATATAATTTTATGCATTTACATTATTTATTTCTAAGGTCTTACAGCTATTAAGACCTTCAAGTTTGCATATTAATAAATTCTAAACTTATACTTTCTCAAGTGTTCAGCTAGTAATTACAGAAAAATCCTTAATTAATCATACTTATTAATTTTTGGATTTTTTCGGTCTTTACACAAACCCATTCCAACAACTCAAGGAAAGGTTAATCCAGAAATCGTGTGCTACATCACATTCAAAGTTCTTGGAAAAATGCTCCAATCCACTTTGGACAAGAGAAGAATTTTGTCTTTCTCCCATTCAAGCAGAACGAAGACATCAATCCTACGAAGGCTAGCCATCTAGGAATGAGCCGTGAACATCAACAAATGGCTTCACAAGAATGTCAAGAGCTACAACTGTGGCGTTCGGCCCGGGCGTACTCCCTCAAGCCTCCATAAGACTCACCTTGCGGGGACCCCGGACTTATGGCTCTTATTAGTAGACTATCCCTGTGCCGTCCACTTATCTGTACTGTCCCCTCTAGGGCCCTCTAGCCCCTTAGGGTTTTTCTTTCGCGTCCCTCGGGTTCGAACCTCAAACCTCCCTTAAGAGGTTCGTATTTCCTTCTTGAGTACCAATTGAGCTAGTAGCTCAATTGGTACTCGAGAAGGAAATAATAACCTCTTAAGGGAGGTTTGAGGTTCAAACCCGAGGGAC
>CAMOHE010047004.1:0-24693 GCA_946598075.1 Artocarpus hirsutus
GGGGGGGGGGGGGGGGGGGGGGGGGGGGGGGGGGGGGGGGGGGGGGGGGGGGGGGGGGGGGGGGGGGGGGGGGGGGGGGGGGGGGGGGGGGGGGGGGGGGGGGGGGGGGGGGGGGGGGGGGGGGGGGGGGGGGGGGGGGGGGGGGGGGGGGGGGGGGGGGGGGGGGGGGGGGGGGGGGGGGGGGGGGGGGGGGGGGGGAGCCGAGGGGGGGCGAGGGGAGCTGGGGGAGGTGAAGGGGGGTGGGGGCCCTCGAGAGAGCTAGACGAAGGCGAGGGGGGACAGGGGGAGCTGGGGGAGGAGAGGGGGGGCAGGGGGGAGGGCGGCTGGGGTCGGGGGGGCTAGGGGGAGGCGAGGGTGGGCGGGGGAGCTAGGGGAGGTGGCGGGAGGGGCGAGGGGAAGGGGGAGAGAGAGAGAGGGAGGGGGAAGAGGAGAGAGAGAGAGAGAGGAGGAACTTACTGGAGGTGGGGCGGCACCGTGGAGATGGTGGTGGCGGAGGGAGTTCTTAATGGGTGTGGGTGTTTTTAGAGAGAGAGAGAAAGAGGGATTTGAGATAGAGAACGAGGAATAGGCACGTATAAATGGGTGTGGGTGGCACGGATTTTAAAAATTTGAAAATTGGAGGAAGCTCTCTTTTTTGCACAAATCGTCGTGGTAGCTCTACGAGTAATTTGTGCAATTTGTCTTGTAGAAAAAAAAAGTGTAATACGTATTGACGAACCAATGAAAAAAAAAAGGTTAAAAGATTAGCATCAATAATTTATATATATGTCAATTTACGTGTAACATTTTTGTGCAATTTAATTACTGTATTTTTCAATATTATGGCGGTTTCTATATATTGATCATCTATAGTTAAATTTCTTGTAAAAATAGAGATAAAGTATATATTTTGGGCCATTGGATGCTTAACACACGGGCTGGCCACGCTGGGTAGAAAAAATAAAATGTGTGGAAAAAGGTTTTTAGACATTTTTTCCACGACGGTTTCTGCAGAGAAACCGTCGTGGAATATTATCTACGATGACGGTTTCTTTCATAAGGCGTTGTGGTAGGCATACCACGATGGTTTCCTATGGCAAAAGGTTTTTAGACATTTTTTTTACGATAGTTTCTGCAGAGAAACAGTCGTGGAATATTATCTACGACAACGGTTTCTTTCATAAGGCGTCGTGGTAGAGCTACCACGATGGTTTCTTGAGGAAACCGTCGTGGTATCCCTACCATGGAATTTGTTGTGAAGTCGAGCTACCACGATGGTTTCAAGAAGAAACCGTTGTGGTAGCTGCAAAGACCAAACCATCGTGGTAGAGGAGCTACCACGACGATTTCAAGTGGAAACCATCGTGGTAGCTCGAGCTACCACGACAGTTTCCACTTGAAACCGTTGTGGTAGCTCCTCTACCATGACGGTTTCCACTTGAAACCGTCGTGGTAGCTCCTCTACCACAACCTCTACCATGACGGTTTCTTCTTGAAACCATCGTGGTAGCTCTACCACGATGGTTTCTTTCAGAAACCGTCGTGGAAAAAATGTCTAACAACCTTTTTCTACACATTTTATTTTTGCTGCCTAGGGTGGCCAGCCCGTATGTTAAGCATCCAATGGCCCAGAATATATATTTATCTCCATTTTTACTAGAAATTTAACTATAGATGATCAATATATAGAAATTGCCATAATATTGAAAAATGTTACACGTAATTAAATTGACATATATACAAATTATTGACGCTCATCTTTTAACCTTTTTTTTCATTGGTTCATCAATACATATCCATTCCACTTCTTCACGAAGCAAGTGTGAAACATCATCTTCAAAATTATCTATCTCATCAACCAATGGCAATCCCTTTGTGAATGAAGGGATGTCGTGCAATCGTCATCAACTTCTTCACCATCGATAACTATTCTTGGTTTTGTCGAGACGACTAGAGACAACTCCATGTCTTGGGAATCAATAGTGTAAAAAACTTGGATTGCTTGTGATGACATAATGAATGGATCATTCCTATATCCCAATCTTCTAAAGTCAACCACCGTGATGCCATCATAGTCGTTCTTAACATAGTTATTGTCGGCCCACTTGCACTTAAAAAGTGCTATGCGTAATCCCCCATAATCAAGTTCCTAAATATCTTCAATGAAACCAAAGTAGTTCATGGTCCCATATATCGGATTTTTGTCCTTGGCGGAGGCAATATGCATAGCCTTTGCATTGAGAGTGACACCGCTATTTTGCACCGGATGCTTCTCATCCCTTTCGTGAGTGTAGAAAGTGTAACCATTTATGGAATATGACGTATACCTTGTAACTACCAACGACGGACCTCTAGCCAGGTTCTTCAACTCCTGTGACATGCCTCCATCTTGTGATGTGGACCACTTGCCATAGATGTATGCTCTAATCCACAACTAAAAGGTCTGGTTGTTTTCATCTTGCAACCACTTCTCATTTCTTGCTCTTTTTGGGAATTGTTTTTTTAATTCGTTCATGTGCACCTCAATGAAAGGCTCCACTTCATTAGTATTGTGCAAGACATAAAGACAAGCTTGCTCCCACTCCTCTTGACTTATTGAAGAAGGATTGCCCATAGATAGTCCCCTAGCGTCAATGTTTATAGTCTTTGGCACCCCAATTGTGTCCGCATTAGATAGGTACTCGGAGCAAAATTCAACTGATTCCTCAGCTATGTAACTTTCTACAATACATACCTCCGGCCTATTTCGATTCTTCACATAGCCCTTCAAAACCTTCATATATCTTTCAAATGGGTACATCCATCTAAAATACATCGGTCCACATAACTTAACTTCTTGTACTAAGTGCACCGTTAAATGAATCATGATGTCAAAAAATGCTGGTGGGAAATACTTTTCAAGCATGCATAAGGTTTGCACCAACTCCGATTGCAGTGAATCTAGCACAAGTGGATCAATGACCTTCGTGCATATTAAATTGAAGAATGAGCACAACTTAGAAATTGCAAATCTTACATCCTTTGTTAGAATTCCCCGCAAAGCAAGTGGTAGTAATTGCTGCATCAACACATGACAATCGTGTGTTTTCATGCCAATAAGTTTCAAATCCTTCACCGACACCAACTTTTTGAAGTTTGAAGAATACCCGTCTGACACTTTTAATGAAGCAAGCCATTCACAGAGCTTTCTATTTTCCGCTCTGGATAACGTGTGCTTTGCCGGAGGTAAGTATGTCCGGTTCCCTCTTCTCTCGGGAAACAAATTAGGCCTAATCTCCATTTTCATGAGATCCAACCGAGCTTTTTCACCATCCTTAGTCTTGCCCGGAATGTCAAGCAATGTGCCGACTACGGATTCGCAAACATTCTTCTCAATATGCATAATATCCAAGCAATGACGAACAAAAAGTGTCTTCCAAAAGGGAAGTTCAAAGAAGATTGACCTTTTTTTCTGTGGTCCATCATTTTGCATCTCCTCCTCACCTCGATTTCTCTTACCGAATATGACTCTTATATCTTGTACCATTTCAAATATTTGTTCACCCGTCAAAGGGCGTGGAGGGTCTCTTTCTTCACTGTTGCCATCAAAGGCTTTCTTTTGTTTGCGGTAGCGATGATCTCTTGGCAACCATCTTCTATGACCAAGAAAAACAGTTTTCTTTCCATTTTTCAACCGTTTGTGAGACGTTTTTGTCATACAAATAGGACAACCAATAGAACTCTTCACCGAATAATCAGATGAATTGCCATATGTGGGGAAGTCGTTAATAGTCCATATCAGCATCCCTCGGAGTGTGAATGTCTCTTTTCTGTAAGCATCTCTAACTTCAACTCCCTTTTCCCACAACATTTTTAGATCATCGATTAATGGTCCCAAGTATACGTCAATGTCATTGTCTGGTTGGTGAGGACCTGAAATCAATAAAGACAACATTAAAAACTTCCTCTTCATGCACATCTTCGGAGGGAGATTATAGTTAACAAGTATTACGGGCCAAGTGCTATGCCTACTACTCATGTTACCATGTGGGTTCATTCCATCAGTCAACAAAGTGAAATGTATGTTTCTTGGATCCACACTAAAGTTAGGATGATCGGCTTCAAAAGTCTTCCATTGTGGTGAATCCACCGGGTGTCTAAGCATACCATCATCCACCTGTTTGTCATGATGCCATGTCAAATTCTTGGCATGTTCTGGGTTTCTGAATAAACGCCTCAAACGTGGTACCGGTGGAATGTACCATAACACTTTCTTTGGCACTCCATTCTTGTCGTCTTTTGGCTCCTTTCCATTCTTCCACCTTACTTGTTGACAAACTGGACAATAATTATCGTCCTCATACTCATGCCTATAAAGAACACAACCATTTTCACATGCATGAATTTTCTCATAATCCATTCCCAAAGTGCTCAAAGTCTTCTTAGCCTCATACATACTAGTTGGTAATTTATTACCCTCTGGTAAAAGCCTTCGTAAAAATTCTAACAGCTTTGTGAAATTAGAATTCGACCAGCCACCCGACGCTTTCAAATTCCATAATCCAACTAAAGCAGACAATTTAGTGAAATTGGTACACCCCTCATACACTGGTGTCTCTGCATCATTCATCATTGTCTCAAATAAATCTGGATGGTGCACAAAGTGTTCTTCTAAATTATTGACCATGTCAACCATATTGTCTTCATCCTCCATATTATCCTCCACAATAGATTGTTTTTCTTTATTTACTAAAGTTGGATTGAAATTAGACTCGCCATGAAAATGTCACGTTTGATAACTACTTATGATTCCATTTCGAAATAAATGTCCTCTAACAATTGTAATTGGATGCAATCTATTGTTTTCGCATTGAACACAAGGACATCGAATTTTATCACCATTTGCATGACTTTTGGCAAAATCCAAGAACTCTTCCACACCATTCACATACTCTTTAGACAATCGAAAATCCCACATCCATTTCCTATCCATTTTACAATTCCTAAATCAAAATAATAAATAGCAAATATTCAATTAAAGTTAATTTCACAATTTATATATATACCCAAGCCTACATATATTAATTAATCATAAAAAAAAATCACCCATCATAAAACAAGTTACACATACTTATTATAAAATGAAGAAATCATACCCATGATCCACAATACAAACTTCATGGAATAAACAACAAAATCAACAACTATTTATCAATTTTGGATTAATTATACATCACAATCAACAACTATTTCTCACTTTCTACAAAAAAAATTACAATTTGGGCTGAGATTAAAGAGTGTGGAGGTGGAGAGAGATGACGGCGGCTGATTCGAACGGGTCTGTGTTTGTATTTGTGAAGTGTGTTTCTGAAATGTGTCTGAATGCCGAGGTTGGAAAAGCGTTTTAAATAAGCTACCACGACGGTTTTCTAAAAAAACCATTGTGGAAGATACCACGATGGTTTTCTCGAGAAACCATTGTGGTATCTTCATATACCACGACGGTTTCTCGAGAAAACCGTCGTGGTATCTCAAAAACCGTCGTGGTATATTTGAGATACCATGACGGTTTTTCTGAGAAACCGTCATGGTATCTCCAGTATTCCACGATGGTTTTTTCAGAAAACCATCGTGGTATCTTCACTCCATTTCACGACGGTCTTCGTTTTCACGGGCGTAACTTGCCGTGTATTTTTGACCTTACCACGACGGTTTTTACGAAACGGTCGTGAAATAAAGGTTGTGTAATCAATAATTTCTTGTAGTTTTTGTTACTTGTCCAGGAGGCGAGGCCGTCAGACCGATGATAAACAGTGAATTCACCAGCAACATGATGAAAATGAAGGCCTTGCTTGAAGGTGAGAAGAGCAAGTCTCTTCCTCTCTATGCACCTCACTTGAGCTTGAACCTGAAGTTGATGATGATAAGACGTTATCGCACTACTCTCACTCGCGATTTGAACATGGAAAGTGGATGCCATCAACACCACCCATGCAAATCCCTTCGTCCATATGATTACACGGGGATTAGTTTAATATTATTTGCAATAAATAAATTACATTTTAAAAAAAAAATTATGATATCACAATTTTAACATCACAACATCGAACAGTGGCAGAGGTTATTTTTATAAACGTTTCGAAATTTAGAGCATTGATGGCGATTTTGAAGTTTGAGGGAGGATGATATTAATTTTATTACTCGAAGAGGTAAAAAGTAATCTAATTTGAAAATGAAAAATTTGCCAACAATGAGCCTCCATCGTAACGGACTATGTATTTTTGTTACATCGTGGATGATTTATGGCATTGGTGATATATATATATATATATATATATATATATATCACACCTCTCTGACGTTAATCACTATATGTACGTAGGGATTATGGCTGCAAAAGCTTTTTTTTTTTTTTTTTTGGTTGAGCATGACAGCAAGAATCAATTAGCTCATATTGTACCATATTCTTTGGTACCATAAAACATATTGAATCAAGTTTTTTATCTTTTGAGGGGGAAAAAAACCATTAAATTAAGTCATTTTTAAACTTCCACGTTCTTATCAAATAGGTACTTACTTCTATACAAAACACCAAAAAAAAAAAAAGGGTACTTTTGAATATACGGGATTTGCGAAGTTTTTTTTTTTTTTTTAATATGTTGATTGCATTAACTACTTTCTTAACAATTTTTGGAGTTGTTTTCTTATTATTTCTTTTTTAATTTATGTGCACCAATTTCAGATATAAAAAATAATTTTCAAATAATTACTCTTTTGAATTTTAAATATGATTGGTGTTGTCAAGGGTGGAGTCAGGAATTTTTTTCATGAGGTTTGGTGAAACTAAAATTAGATGAAGGTTATAATACCATAGTATTTTTGTGAACTTTTTTGCTTTTTTGTTGTATCTATTTTATTCTTTCTATTCATCATCCGAGTGAATTAAGATTACAATATACGATTCCATTTTTAAAGTTTAGAGTTCAAAAATTATAAGATTACATAGAAGTATCATTGTTTTTTGGTTTATTTGGGTTGAATGTGAGTATATTTAAAAAGTCAAAATGGATATAGTTGGTAAAAAACTTCTCTAGCATAAGTGTATTTCGATGTAAAAAATTAGGACATAAGTGAAGTTTTTATGACTTTCTCTATCAATAGTGCAATTTTGAATATGTTAAGGGGCAAAGTAGATACAAAAGCGTAAAAAATTTATTTGGGGGTCAAAAACATAAGGAGCCATTAGGCTGCCCCCGGGCCTAATGTCCCTCGGCCCCTAGATGTCGCGTTTATTTAAGAGGGGGCTTTACAGATATGTCATCTTTTTAGACTGTGGATTAAAATATGCTACATGGAAAAAAAAATTTGGAAAAGATTCCACAAGCCACTTATTTCTTGGATAATTTTACTTTTGTATTGATTCTTGTGAGTGGCATATAATGTAAAAGCTTTTTAGAAGTGCCAAAGTCAATTTACTATTCAATAATATGACAGTGAACATATAAATATCTCTACTTTAAAACGAGCAATTTCGAGCTTCAAAAATTTATACATGGAAATCAGAGGATTGTTTCTAAAACATAATTTTTAACTACCTATTTTTGTTTTTTTAATGCAAACTTTTTCCGACTTATTTTTTTCCTCACAAATTTTCAAATTTTCGTCAAACCCTCCGTATAACTTTAAGCAATGTTCCTTATTTATTGATCTCTATTCTCTATCTTCCTTTCCACTTTTCTTTCTATAATCTTAAAACTCTCTCTCTCTCTCTCTCTCTCTCTCTCTCTTCTCTTCACTTTCGATCTCTAACATTAATTTTGAAAACTATATAGCTTGACAATGGAGAAAAAGACATTTGAATTATTTCTACCTTGAAAGACACGGAAAGACAATTCAACAAGTTGCTTCCTGAAGTTAGTAGGTAAAATCTGGCAAACCAACGTGTTCTTTAATTTGTCGCCTTGCGATTGGATTGATATTTTATTCCACATATACATTGTTGTTTGGTCGATCAAAAATCAACAAAGCAGTTCAATATCGAAGCTATCAAATCGAACTTCTGCAGACTTAGAAATCCCGACTTGGAATTTATAAGAGTACCATCTTTCTTGGATAATCATATTTTTCTCCTCAGGAAAACAGAGAACAGGTGTGTACCTCATATTCCTATCCTCTCTAGCACATTGACAATCTTGGGGACCACTGAGAAGTGGAAAGAGTTTGAACTAGACTCCTTTTGTCCATCCAACCTGAGTTGTCCGCCTCGCACTAGAGTACCCCAATCTCAGGCGGTGCACATTGGCATGATCCCATCGTGTGGCCGTGTGGGGATTCAATCTCTGAAGGGATGACAAAAAGAGTCTTAGCAAATGTATTCTCACTACACGTTTTTTTTTTTTTTTTTCCCTGGATAAACAAAATAGTATGTTACTGTCCAATTGTACTCGTAAGAATATCAATTAAGAACAACCTTTTATTACACCATGCACAAATAATTCAGCAAACTTATAAATCCCCTTCGCCGATTGGCCCAGTTGTGCTTATTTATAGATGCACAATCCCGTGAATGTTCTTTTGTCCTTGGCAAACTCTTTTTTGTTTTCCCTAAAAAAAAGACTTGTGAATGTTGTTCAAAAGTCCAATTAATTAATATGCGTGAAATATATGACGAGCATAAGGAAAAATCAACGAAAATAAATCTTGAAAATAAAGAATAAAAAAAATAGAAAAGTAAGAACTAGAGATTTTACGACGTTCGACAAATTTTTCTACATTTATGAAGCAGTAATATGTTTTTGCTTTTTTTTTTTTCACTAATACATTTACCATAAAATGAACATGATTATATAGCCAAAAACTCCTAATGTTATCTTCTATAATTAGTTTCCTAATTTACTAAGAGATTTTTTGCAATCACATAATACAATATGTTCACACTTAATTACAATCAATCAATCTAAAAATGCAAGAAATTATTTTGATTATTACATAATGCGAACGAAAATCTAAATGGAGGGCCGTTTATCATTTTACGATCGTGTCGATGTTTGGTTTTAACGTGTTGTTTGGTTTTACGAATAATCAACGAAGCAAGTCAACTGAAGCTCTCAAACTAAAACGTCAGAATATGTGACATGGAATTCCATAAAGCTCAATAAATAAGAGTAAAGACATCACGGCTTTACCTATAATTAAATGCGAGCTGCAACATGTTACAACTAAATCGAGGTTTGTTTCGTACTTCATTAAAAAAAATGCAAAATAATTCAAAAAATAAAATGAAAACGAAAGGGAGGAGTAGGATATGTGATATGGAAACATATTTGATGTACTCGTATATACAGCCTCAAGAGACATCAAAATAATAATAAAAAAGTTCCCAGATTGATAATAATTAAATTGAATACAGTAGAGTAAAATTTGAAACAACAAATCCCTTAAAAGGGAGCAAAATCCCCTGTCCAAAAAATTTTCTTCCAACTTGTCCTACCATTAAGAAAAGGACATGAAATGAGTAGCTTTAGAAAAGTGAGCGGAAAAATAAAAGGAAACATGACAAAGTTTATTCCTAGATTGCACAACATAAACTTGACATTTTTCTACACTCTACTTCAATATTGATATATTCTTTGACAGTGTCAATTCTCAAACTCTGATAGTATTTTTCATCAAAAATGCTATTCATCTAATTCAATTTCTAACTACTAGTCAATTAAGGATTTATTATATGTTAGAGTGTTTCTTGGTATACTACTAACATCGTACTGCAATTGAAAATTTTTATAATTTAAATTCTCAAGTTATTTACAGATTAAAATTTCTTCCGTCTTAAATTGTGGCAAGATTAGCAACTGATTTACTTGATTGCAAAAGCTAGTAAATTTAACTTTAATATTTTCTATATAATTTTTAAATATTTATATTAATTCTATAAATCCTTTAGTCACAAAAATCACACATGATATTTTCTAGGAAAAATTCTTAACTTAAACATGTAAATAATATTATTTAATTTTAAGATTTTTTGGTAATTATATGAATTTACTTTAATCAAAGAATCATGGAATTTCATGAATTTTTACGTAAAATAAATTGTTCGGTTTTTTTTTTTTAAGAAAACCCTTGACTAGAATACTTGGATTTTGTTGGTATAACTAATCAAACGCTTAATAATCATATTGAAATCCCTGCTCATAAACTCTAAACTTATGCTTCTTGTGAGCTTAGTGGTGTAGTTATGGAAAATTTTTTAATTAATTATACTTATTAATTACTTGGATTTTCCAAACATTACATAAATACATTAGATTTATTTAAAACTTAAAAATCAAAAATAAAAAAAACGGATTGCCGTCGGCGAAAAAAGTTTGAAGCAAGGGCCGTTGACGACCTAAAGATATGAAAGGATTCACGTTTAGGTGTATGGGTTGGTCCCGATGACTTTAAATAGCGACGGCGGTCATGATTCCGTAGTGAACCTCATGTTGGATATCGTAAAATCCCATGAGATTCTGGCACAAGTTGTCATGACCCATGGGCTACCGCCCACATCCAGAAACGTGGTCGCAACCCTTCACCTCCATGGGTTGCAACGCCCCTCAGCTTTATATCAAAAATTTGTGAATTAGCCCAGTCGTGAATGCTCTTTTACTCTTTAGGATTTTTTAAAAAAACAAAAGAAGCAGAAGGAAAAAGAGAGAATTTTGTGACACAATTTTTGTGAGCTTGATTACTCAAAAATTTGTAACATACTTTAAGATCAAATTTATATCACATTAATTATAAACTTTGTGGTATAAATTAGTAATATATATATAATAATAATAATTAAAAAATATATATTAACTAAAGTAGATAATCATGTTATAGTCCAAAGGAGTATAAAAATGATTAGTTGCTAGTTAGATAAAGTAGTAAAGATTTCTATGTCTATAATTCATCAGTTAATGAAATACAATGTAAAAAGACACACATAAGTAGAAAGGGTACACAATACAGTGTAAGCGTCTTGATAAAGTACAAATGCTGATATATGAAATACTATATTAAGAATTATCCAGTATAAAAAAAGTTAGTTAGTATAATTTTAGACTGTTAAAGATAATATCTACTCAATTTTACACTAACGGTATAGGAAAAATACAACGTATTGTAAACCTATATAGTGTAAAAAGGTTGTGGGACCTACCTACTTTTCACAAAAGGATAAAAATTGGGCACCCTACCCATGAGAGATACACAAATTCATCTAGTGAAATAGACAAATTTTAAATCAATTTTTGCCCAAAAATTTGCAAAATTTCAAAATGGCCTAAAGCAATAACTATAAGCAAAAAAGGGAAAAAAAGGTTGTCATCATTGTGAAAACTTGGAAAAAATTTCCCATTTCTTCCTCACCAAAACCGGTAGCCTCTAAAGACCTTCTCCAAAATTTTTCTTCAAATTTTCTCAAGAAAACATATTCCAAAAAAGCTCTAGGACAAGTTCAAGCTTCCTAGTCCAAGAATTGTCAATTTTGAAGGTAAAATCCTAGAATTTTTCCTTGTGTTTTAGCGTTTTTCTTTGGGCTTTTGGAGTTTTTTTTTTTATGGGAGTTTTTTGCTATAGTTTGTGTTGCGAATAGTTTGCTAAGAACAAGCAACTTTATGGAAGCTCACAAGCTCACAAAAGCCCTTGGTAAAACCTTGAACCTTTAAGTATTGGTTATATTTATGAAACTTTGAGTGTCATTTGTACTTGATATGGACTATGACATGTTAAAGGGACATTATGGAATGATTGCATGGCTTGTTATGTGTATGATGACGAGGTTAGATGAGTAAAAACTAGGGTTTTTGTGCTTAAAAACCTAGTTTGAAAAACTTTACTCAAAAATAAAGTTTTGAGGTTTTCACTAAAGTAAGTGATTTTATGCGACTTTTAGGCAATTTAATTTATAGGAAAAATGCCAGTTCTACCCAAAACAGTCTGGATAATAACTTTTATGAAATACCATAGGAGGGAAATTGAAAAGTTTTTTATTTTAGGGGCAATTTTGAAAAATGTCCAAAAACTTACAATGCACTCCAAATTTTAGAAATATTAAAACACAAAAGTTATGAAAATTCTACACGATTTATGAGTTATGAATTTTGTAAGTTTTAATGACAATTAAAAAAACAGAAAGAAAGAAAAACATTTATAAATTAAAGGAATTGGATTTAGAAACTTTAGAGAGTTTTGATTCTATTAAAGACCGGGCCTAATGGTATAACATGATTATTTTTGGAACCGGGGCAAAATCATCAAAAATTTTCACAAATCAGGTTAAAATCATTATGTTTTGTTAAAATGGGTTTTTTACCATAAAATGAAAAGCAATACCTCGTTTTTATTGCATGTTGTCAAAGAGCAATAAAATGTAAGTTTTTAACAAAAGCGGGCTTGAAAAGTTTTTCAAGACCCATCAAGGGCAAAAATATTATTTTTCTAAAAATTTCACATTAAAATAATGTCCCTTTAGCAGGAATTCCTCCTTAGTTCTATTAGTGACTGAAAGGCATTGATAAATAAGAGAAAGAAGTTTTGTAACACTTAAATTTTTAGAAAACCGTCAAATGACTAGATTTTGTAATTAACCTTTTTATTTTATTATTGACATGTAGTTCGATAATAAGTAAGCTAGCTAATGATGGTAAATTGCCCAAGCAAGATACTTAGATAGATAGTGAAGGGAACGGGAAAATTGCCTAAGCTAGGTGCATCTTTAGAGTAAGTTCCAGACTCTACCTATAGTGTGATAAAAGATAACTCACCCATCTCAAGCTATTTAAACATCATGAATAGTAAGTCACTGTAATTTTAAGAACTAGTAAATGATACATCAAATAAGATAAAAAAAGTACCAACCTCTCGACATAAGTGGAGTTCTAGTTCTAAGTTATGTTATGGTCTCGGTGTTACGATGACTATTATGCATAGTTGGTATGAATACTTAGGCCTTAGTTAAGTTAAGGATATGACAAAATTAAAGTTCATAAATGAGCATAAATGGACCATGCATATAAGTAAAAAATTATTTTTTAGGCTATGTTTGGACTTACTAAGTAGTATCTTACCTAGTTATTTTATGCCCTATAGAGTTCAACAAAGAGGCCGAAATAGAATCATTGTGGAGCTGGCAATGTTAGATAAGTAAATGTGTAGTTAAGAGTATTGATACCATTGTAGTAAAGTTTTCATTGTATATTAAGTATTTTGGATATGTTGTTTTAAAAAGAAAATGTTAAGTAGATTATAGTGTGTAATGTAAGATAAGAGTGTGATAAACTTTTTTGTAAACAACTATGATATTATGGAATGTACTTACATGAATTTTAAGTCTTTTGAAAAAAAAAGTGCATTTTTCATGACTTTAATAAAGATAATAAAGCCTAAAGGAACATTTAAAAACAGTCCGAAAAATTAGGTCGTGACAATAAAATTACAATTTAATATTGATTCAAAATGTAAAATGAAGGGGGTCTAAATTCTAAAAATTGTGTAACTTATTGCACTTTGAATTGCTAATTTAGTTTGAATAAAACGCTTTACGAAACATTAATTCAAACTATGATTGCCACTTGAACTCAATCAAATTAGACTAAGCCTCTGCTTGAACTGAGTCAAATCAAACTAAACCAGTGAACTAAACTAGCTATTAAGGTATGAATTCTACCTTGTTCTTTTTTTGTCAAGCATGAATTCTACTTTTACATTGTAGTTTTTCTTTTATTAAATTGCATTATGATTGTTGTTTTAGCTTCCGTTTAGTAATTTAGTTGGAACCGAAGTTTTAAACTATAGCATGTGAAAGCTTTAAACTTACACCTTTAGTTTCAACTAAAGTGTCAAATAGATCATTAGTTATTAATTAATTTTTTATCTATATAATGTATGATTAGGAGAAATTCTCTATCACGTATTGTAAATTTTTAAAATAGATACTTACATATTAGATCGTTAAAATATTAGTCTAATAGCTAAAACAATAGTTCTTACTAACAATTAAAAAAACAGCAGTTCCTTTATTTATATTATTTTTTATGTTTCCGTCATAACCAGTCCCTTTAAATAGTAATTTGTACACGCAGAACACGTTAATAATACCTTGTTTATATAATAACCAGAAAATAATGGCTATGTAAAGTAAAATTATGGAATATAAAATGAACATAGTGATATGGTTATTTAGTGTGACCAAAACCCATTGAGGGAAAAACACCACAAGTGCTAATCACATCATATATATAAAAGATCCACTAATACTGAATTCTAGACACAAAGATTTGGATTATAAGAGTGTCTACAAACTACATCAATTCAAGAACCCATAATATCTCCTTCTACGACTCGTATTCAGATTCCTCGTCCTTCTCCAAGACTTCATGCTCACCTTTCAACCAACTAATGTACTCCGAGCCTTTCATCCATGAATAACTCCTCCTTAGACTATCTAGATGAGAACAAAGCACAACAACAAATAGGGTTGAGAGCAATATTCTAAATGCCTTAGAACCCTAAGGGATTACTCTGATTTTCTTTCACTTTTAAACTGTAAAAATAAATCACAATAGCTGATCCTTTAAATAAGCAAAAGCTTACAAAAGTTTCTAGATTTTATCTCTTACAATCTCACTTTCAAAAGTTGAACTAAGAAGTTAGAGCCCCCATGTGGTTGTATGATAGATCCGCCAATTTTCAACACTAAACTTGGATAGTTGGGACTTAATTAATGCATTTAGAAAGAATAAGATATTGCAATGGGAATTACATGTTCAACGATTAACCATAACTAAAACCGTTAATAACATAGAAGAAATCTTACTTGAAATTATATGTTCAGATGAACAAAGTAAAAATTATATGCTAAACAGTAAAATCATAATAATGAAAAAAATGTGGAGATGTTTTTAGTAGAGCAAAGTGGGAAGAAATGATAAAACATAAAAGATAGAAATAGAACAAGCGAGGACCACATACCTTGGCAGTGGAGATGAAAATGGCCTTATCATGACCTGCTTTCCCATGCTTCAAAGTCAAAATTATTCCCTGTAGACTATAGTTGGAAAAAAAAAATGCATCGCTTTTCGATGGAAATGGCATGTTGTATTTATTTGATGTATGAGATAAAAAGACATTTTTAACAGGGACATATCCTTGTCGTTGGTCAGTCCTTAGGGAAACTTGATTATTTAATGCCATAAAGTACATGTCACTTGTTGGATTTTTTTTTTGTGTAGATATAAAAAATAATTGGCATTGGTAGCAACATTCTTGTATCTATCTAGTGCCTGAAATGAACAAAATACAAACACAAAATATGCGAATGTACTTTTTAAGACATAGATAATTCACAACCTAAAATTTGTTATAATTGTAGAAACTAGGAAAGACCACAGTAGTACAAAGATTATGGATAACTGAAATAGTCTCATGTATGATATGCTTTGCACATGACCGGACATTTGTTATGCGGTCGTGATAGTAAGTTGATTTCAGTCGCATCTAGGACCAAACCATTGATTTGCGGTTAAGCATATTTTTAAGTACCTAAGAAAGACTCAAGGGCATATGCTTGTGTATTCGGATGACGATCTCACACCTCTAGGATACACTGATTTGGATTTCCAATCCTATCTGGATTTGAGAAGATCGACTTCTGGTTCTGTGCTTACTCTTGATGGCAGTGCCTTTGTTTGGAAAAGTGTCAAGCAAGATTGCACTTCAGATTCAACAATGGAGGCCAAGTATGTGACAGCTAATGATGTTTCAAAAGAAGCAGTATGGCTCCGCAAGTTCCTTAGGAATCTTGAGGTAGTTCCTGGTATGGATAAGATAGTATCACTGCATTGTGATAATACTACAGTGATAGCTAATGCTAAGGAACCAAGGTTTCATAAGAAGATTAAGCATGTATATCAGAAGTATCATATGATAAAGAACAACATGGTGAATGGTAATGTGGAAATGTGTTTGATTGTGTTTGAGGACATTATGGCCTATCGAGGCTATGCGGATGCATAACATATCACATTTACTCACTTAGTGTAAGTGGGAGATTGTTAGACATGGTGCCCTAAGAAGTAAAATGTTGTAATATGTCTTTGCAGGTATTTTATCAATACAGAGTTTATTTATTATTCATATACCTAATATTGTCCTTTTTATGTTCATTTCTATTGAATGTATGATAAGCAAACAAAAGTCTGAGACTATCGGTCTAAACCTATAAGAACCATGCATATGATGGACAGATTATGCGGAAGACATAAATCTTAAAGGTGATGGTCTAAATCATAAGATCCATAATCAAGAGAATAAAGTTGGGCGCTTTATTTATGCTAAGATTGTTATGTTGCCTACATCCCTAACGAGAGATGGCTTGTCTTAGTCATCGGAGTGGAACTCTGTGAGTAGAAACATTGGTGCGTTGTCATAGGTGATGATGTATTGGATCAGGGACATAAAAGTTGAATTGATTTGGTTTAATAATTCCATTTGTACAAATCAATTCATTTTAGACAATTATATGTGTCGTGTCTTAATCCTGAAATGACTAATGGGCTCATATTCTTGGCTTATGTCTTTTGATGCATCAAAGGGTAACATTTTGACTTAATAATAGTACTTATATCAGTACGTTATAGACATGACTCTTAATTACGTAGACTTGTTATTCATAGATATGGATGATCTTGCGTCTATTAACGTACTCTAAAATAATCCCAACTATAAGGTTGTCTCAAGCAATATTTACTCGGTAAATCCGAGGTTGAACCCACAGGGAAGGATTTATTTAGTTCCAGTACATATATTATATTAACTTTTTCTTTTTATTTAAGCTGAAAAATTTGAGGATTAATATTTATTATTCATAGAATATATTTACAATATTTACACATTTTTTACAACATTTTTCATACTTTGTTTTCGATAATTTAGAACTTTAAAAACAAGAAATGTAAACAAAATTAAAATGGAACTTTAACAACAAGTGCAGATAATTTAAAATAACTTAAGCAAAGTAATGATGGCAATTCAAAGAAATAAAACAACAATAATAACAGGGCTGAGGTTTAAAGGTTCTGTTTCGACAATTATCTTAAATATATTTTAGTTTTTCTTTTTATTTATTAGTTGATTTAAGAATACGTTATGTCATCCTATGTCGACAATAAATCAAGATTTACCAAGTATTTATTGTGCCATTTTATGTCTATAATGTAGCAAAAACACAACTTAATAAATCGGCAGCATTTCAATATAACTTAACTAAAATAACGACCAAGATAGTAAGTTAAGCATTTACCAAGCCGTTCTCTATCTACGAGTAATTAAGGTCCTCCTAAGCATTATCCGTGTCAGTCTTTGTCATTGATAAATCAAAACCGTAATTTTGGTAGAGTTCTAGCTAAGAAAATATTAAAATCCTAAGTTTTCTAAGAAATATTTTGGCATTACAACTGCTTAGAAAACTAAGAAAAACTAAAAATATTTAAGGAAATTTTACCAGGATTTCCCCGTCTTCCCTCAGCTAAAAAGGAAATTAAAAAGACATAATTAATAAAGTACTATTGATATTATTGGGTGTAATTTTTACAACATAAGCTAAAAAATATTTTACAAAAAACTAGACCAAAAACTAAAATTAAAAAAACTAAAATTTAAACTACTTATTTAAACAACAGTGTTTTACACTGCGAGAAGGGCTCTCTCTACCAAGGTGAAGAGCCTCGGTATTTATAGGGTTGGATTTTAACTATTTACAGCATGTTTTCAATTTTTTCACTATAGCATTCATTGAAAATGCAGAGAGAATCTCGACATTTTCCCTCCACTTTTTTTCTTCTTTCTCCACGCGATTTAGCCCTCAGCATTGTGGGAATCTGAGTTTGAAATCTACTGCTACATGGCAGCTGACAGTATTGAAACAGAATGATCATGGTTGTTGAAAATGCTATCTAATGGTCTGAAATTACGCACAATAATGGGCCCAAAGTGGGGTCAGTGAGCTATGTATGTTGGCTATTTGATTAGTCAGAGTATGTAGATCTGACAGACAAAATGACAAGAATAGTGGACACAATCGCATGCGATCCAACACTGTCTGAACTACCCTCTGACGTGCGTGAAACTTGTTGGCGCGTGTGGTACACGTGCCAGTCACAAGTCGACACACGGAGCCACTACTGAAGCAGCACTGACGTAGTGGATGACGCGTTGACACGCGTCCTTCTCTTGGTTGGCTAAGATCAATGAGACAACTCATCAGACTTTCCATATTTCGCCACATGTCCTTCATATCCAAATTTGAATTTTTAATTGTTTTTGATGCATTTGATATTTGATTTTGTCCATTTTTGTGTCGTTTTGCTCTGTTTTTCCTCCAAATTTTAAATCTAAAATTCACAAACATACTAAAATTAATTATTTTACAAACAAAATAATTATTAAAAATATTTATTTTACATTAAAACACACAAAATTAATAACAAACATATAAAAGTTCTAGTCTCTTTCAGTTTAGCACAAATATGATTTTTAAGACTTGGAAACATTTTTAGAAATTACTAAAAATGTAGTAGGACATATTTAGAAACTCAAAGCCCACTATCAAACACATTAAGACTCAAAATAAAATAACATAACATAAATTTTACGATTTTAACTATGTATAGATTAAGCACATATTTAGCACACCAAAACGACTCTAAAAATTACCAAAAATATTATTAAACATAAAAACATATTTTTTAAACACATTTTCACACTAAGACACTAAAACACTGTCTGTCACTAAATTGCTATAATTAAGGAGTTTTATGAGAAATATTAATGCAAAATGATTGATTTTAACGTTAAGAAAAATGCATTTTCTAAATCTCATCAATGGAATCCATAGATCTTTTCACAAAGCTAATGATATTCTCTTATATGTGTTATCCTATAATTGAAACACCAAAGCACTCAACCATTTAGATACATAAGTATAGCTGAATGGTATACTGTCTTTGGATAGTAAGTATTCCAATGGTGAGATAATGGAATGTAAGATAAAAATAATTGAAAAGGTAAAATGGAATTTATCCTTAAGCTAATTATGAATACCCTATGGGGATGTGACATGTTATGATATCTCATGGACGGTTAGCTTATTTGAAGCTTTGTAATTTTATATAGTTTGAGAGTGCAGCTTTAAGCTTTTAGTGGTGTAGTGTTAGAGTTAATAATTATAAAATATATATCTAAGATATTATATTTTATAATTGTAGGAGCTTAAACTATGTATGTCCATCAGGTCCCCTTCGCTAGCTCATAATAAATCTTGTAACGATATGACATGTGTTTTTGTACAAATTAGTGACTTATATTAAATTATTAGATTGGCTAGAATTTGAGTTGATTGGATTTAATAATTCATGTTAGCTTATCTGTTGAATTAATTTGTGAATTAATTCAAGATAAACATGTTGAATTATTGTGGATAATATTTTATTTGTATGGGTTTATCTGTATATGACTATTTTAATCAGATAATTTTTATTAGGTTATATTAAAATTGAGGCTCAATAAATGATACCCAAATCAAATAAGATAGAATTTATCTAGTTAGTTGTGATTGGATCCATTGGATTAGTTTGAGGAGTTCGAATCTGATTCGAACTCCACTATCACAACGGCGAGGTCGATTACAGTATATGTAACACCCAGATTTTTATTAAACGTGATTAGTGTATAAATGGTGAATCAGTGTGCGTGATTGTAATTTGAACTTAATTTAATTATTTATTTTGTGCCATGTTCAAATTGATTTTACTTTTAATCATTCTATTTGTTTTTATTTGCCATTTTGAATTTTTAAACAAAACAATTTACTAAATTCTAAACAAGTCCCTTCTCGCTCAAAACTTGAATACTTGAGTTCTGTTTGTGAAAAGCGGGGGCAGCCCATGGTTTTGTCCAAACCTGCTGCTCCATCTCTTCTATTTATTCCACTTTTCTCCCATTTTTCTTCCCATTTTCACCCTCTCTCCAGCAACACACTCTCTCCCTCTATTTAGGGCATGATAGTATATTAGGTACAGTCGACTACGACAGTTAGAGTCAGATTTTGTCTACGTGTTTTTGCTCTGAAACTGATCCAAACTCGAATTTTAAGGCCTTATCTGATAATGATTAACCCTAGGTCCTACCTCTACAAATAAAGGGTGAGTTTTCTCAATTATTGAGATCAATTGAGAAGCATAGAGTGAGTACTCTAGTCTAAAAAACTTTAAAATTCTTGGAGAGCTACTGTTTAACATCACGAACTTTAGCTCTAGGTTTTCTCAGGTGGTTGGAAGGAGAGTCATTGGAGGAAGAGCTGTACGATGTGTGACTGCACACACTTAAATCATAGATAGAGAATAGCAAAGAAGACTAGTTGGTTAAGGCTCTTCTAGAACGTTTTTTCTCTATAGGGATTCGAGCTTATTTGGGTATGCAAAAGGTTAGTAAGATCTATCATTAATTTATGTATATAGCATGTCTAACTTGTGTTTTGAAAAATACTCTGATTTAAAATTTTTTAAAATTCTACTGTGTACTCGTTTTCTAGCACTATGACCTTCCAAACATAATGTGCTCTAAGTAGTGCTTTCATCTTGATACTCCAATTGTTGAAGTGGCTCTCCTTGAGTGGTGGAACTTGGAAAGACACCACATCACCGGTAGCCACAACTCTCAATAGAGTGAGAATTTGGAAATTCCAACTATATAGATGGATCAAGAACATTGAAAAACCTTAGAATAGATGGGTCAAAAAGTCAATTTTTAGTCAACAATTGGTCAACTGTCAATAGTCAACGGCCAATTCTAGTCAATGGTCAACGCAAGTTGGGCTGAAACTTCCAATGACTCGTTCAGGCACGTTTGAACTCCGATTTAGTTGATTTTTAGAGCTGCACGCTCATCTCGTTGTGCTCTTTGATTTGATATGCTATGGTAATATGCTTTGAACAAATTTCCTATACTCTCAATAAATCTTTTCTAATATGGAGAACTAGTCAAAACTGCATCTATAGAGCATATTGAGATGTTCAAAAGACCTCACAACCTTGGCTCTAAAACCATTTTCTTGAAAATTTGTTCAAACTCAAATACCAAACTATTTTATTACAAGATGAACACTCTTACAATTACAACTCCTCCATGCTCAAGAACTCTCTTAAGAACTTTTGGTTCTTCTCTTCCTCACTCTTAGAAGTTTTTACTTCTTCTTGATACAAAATGAGAGGAATCACCCCTATTTAAACTAGAGATACTTCCTTAACCAATGGCAAGGATTGTGTCAAACATACTTTTGATCTAATGGCTATAACTCATGTTGTAGATATTCCACAACGGACTCAACCAAAATATGGCACAGGCTATGAAAATGGAATCGACCAAATCTGAGCACTTATATTACCTTGAATTTGAAAGCACCTTTCAAGAAGACAAGCAATTTGGCCTTGTATATTGGTTGACTAATAATGACCTGCTCTCCCATGCTTCAAATTCAAAGCTAATCCCCTATAGATTATACTTGGAAAGAGAAAGATGCGTCGTTTTTTGATGGATATGGCATGTTGTTTTTAGTTAATGTATGAGATAAAAATGACACATTTTTAACTAACATATCCTTATCGTTGGTAAGCCTTATGGAAACTTCATTATTTAATGCCATGAAGTACATGTCACTTGCTGGATTTTTTTTTTTTTTGTGTAAATATAAAAAAATAGTTGGCATTGGTAGTAGCATTCTTGTATCCATCTAGTGCCTGAAATGAACAAAATACTAACACAATATAAGCTGATGTACTTTTTAAGACATGGATAATTCACAACCTAAAATTTGTTATAATTGTAGAAACTAGGAAAGACCACGGTAGTACAAAGATTATGGATAACTGAAACTGGAAAACAAACCTCAAATTAAACAGTAAATATTGAAAAAGAAAAAACAGTTGATCCACATGCAAAGCTAAAAGAAAGAAACAGTGACACTAGTTTTACACACTTTATCTGCATCAGATATTACTTTCCAAATGTTGATTGTGACATTGACCTTTCCGTTTTACAATCTTCATTGAGATAGCCCTAACAATAAAGAGCAGAGTACTAAATTAGCTTAAAAAAATATGAGAACTCTTGAAACTTAAGCTATTTTCAAAGTTCTAACTCGTACTTGTCAAGCGGAAAACCTTCTCTTCAACATTGCCCATTTGACAACAATCACCACATAAAGCCAGTCTCCCTTATTATCCATGAACCGGAAATAAGCAAGTCTTAAAGTAGTGTTGAACAACAAATTGCCACAAACTCCACAGAATCCAACTGCAAATCCAACCCCAATCCCCATACGCAACCATGACATGTCATACCATTCTCCATTATCTTCTTCATCATCGTCATAGCTTTCATCCGAATTCAGAGGAACCTGTGAAGTTTCATCTCCAGGACATGTAGGGGTCAGAGGTTGCCCACAGAGTTGAAGGTTCCCATTATATTTAGAAGCATTAAAGCTTTGCAATTGAGTGCCAGTGGGGATTCTTCCTGACAACTGGTTATTTGACAAATCCAAGTAATCAAGAGTAGACACTTGGGCCAAGCTTATTGGAATTTCACCAGAGAGATCATTGTGGGACAAATCCAATGATTCGAGCTTGCTCAACTTCCCAATATTTGCAGGGATGGCTCCACTTAGATGGTTTTTTGACAGGTTTAGTTGAACTAATTCTATAAGATTTTCCAATTCTTTTGGAATCTCTCCAGTTAATCTATTGCTTGAAAGGTCAATGATTCTTAATAATCCAAGAATCTCCTCGTATCTGTGTTCTACTCCTTTCCATGTAATGAATGCAACAGTTCGATAAGAAAAGAACTCCTTAAACTTTTGATCAACAGGTATCGTGACGAAAATGGATTTAACATCCCCCATATTCTTATATTGAACCATTGAGGTTAAATTGTCAAGGCATGAAGGAATGGCTCTGGAGATATTGTTGATAGAAAGATCCATTATTTGAAGAAAATGGAGTTTACATATAGTTGATGGAATAGTGCCATAGAATCTATTCGATTTTAGACTCAATCAAACCAAATTCCTTAAGCTTACCCCAATCCAACCAGGTATCTTCCCTATCAAATCATTCTCTCTGACATCTAGAACTTGCATATTAATGCAATTCTTTAATGATGATGAGAAACTTCCTGAAAAACTATTGTTCCGCAAATTCAAATATGCAAGCCGGTGTAAAAAACTAATTGAGCTTGGGATCTTTCCAGACAGCTCATTGTTTTCCAATATGAGGACTCCCAAATTCTTGAAATTCCACCGACAATTAGGAAGGCTACCAGATAGCATATTGTTGGAAAGGTCAAGATATGTGATTGCTCCATTTTTTTGGTCGCACAAGAAAGACCTTAATCCGCTAACTTTATTATTAGAAAGATACAAATTTAATGCATTGGACAGAGAAGGTGGGATAGAACCATGGAATTGGTTGAAGCTCAAATTAACTTCGGGAGGGTTATCTGACATAATTAGAAGATTTGGCAAGGTGCTATTGAGAAGGTTGGAAGACAGATCTAGATACTCCAATTTTAAAGTTTGTTCAGAGAACCAACTAGGAATAGCATCAGAAATTCCATAATTTGAAATGTCAAGCCAGGACAAATTTAACTGATTATGGAGCCATCTAGGAAAAGGTGGACCTAACTGAACTCAACGATAAGGAAGTCAATTGAAAGGGGGGAACCCAATTGGAGTTGAAACTCAATGTCAATGAATTAGACGATAAGTCTAGTTTCTTTAAGTTTGACAAATTCTGGAAGTGAACTTTAGAGACAACACCAGATAGAGAGTTTGAGGAGAGATCCGAAATCTCCAGATTATGGAGTTGGCCAATACTTTCTGGTAAAGAACCATTTAATTTGTTATTATGAGCAGAAAACTCCCCCAAAGATAAAAGTGTTTTGAGATCTGGCAACTCTGTAAGTTGATTACGATTCAAGTCAAAAATAACGAGATTTAGAAATCGACTTAAACAATTTGGAGAAAGACCTTCCAACAGATTGTCATAGAGGTATAGCTCTCTCAAAGAAAGGAATGTTTTATCATCATCAAGAATTGACCCTCTAAGCTTGTTCCTTCCCAAAGACAAAATCTCTAAGGACTTCCTAGAACAACCTGATAGGCTTTCCAAAACATCTTGAAGTGATCCATTGATATTGTTGTCATTCAGATCAAGCTTTTTTAGCTTTGTAAGATTCCCCAAAGAATTAGGTATTACATTTCCAAGTCCAGTATTGAATGTCAATTCAAAATCCACAAGGGAAGCCATTTTCTGGAAAGAATTTGGAAGCGAGCCATCTATGAAATTATCCACGATGGCAAGGTCAACAAGGTTAGCACTAGAATTGAACAACCAAGTAAGCATGGTGGGATGTATGGTGTTGAACGAGAGCTCAAGACTGGCAAGAGAATTGGATGAATTTGCCGAGAAAAGAGAGGAAATGTAACGCCCCCGTTACGGACGTCACAGATGTCGTTACATTCATTCTTTAAAACATTAATTGGAGCAAACTATTGTAATTAATAACATGCATTTGAAATCATAGTTTAGAAAAGCATTCCCAGGATCTTAACATACGTTTTTTTTTTTTTCTATAGAAATACAAATACAATTTATA
>CAMOHE010047004.1:24713-61303 GCA_946598075.1 Artocarpus hirsutus
TTCTGTAACCGACATATCACCCTGGCGCAGGTTCTCGAACTCGTCGTAGTGCTTCCTCGTAATGTTCATGTGGAAGAACTTCGTGTTGAACTCATGAACAAAATCGGCCCATGACATCTCTTCGACGTTCCTGCTCTGCTCAATGCCATCCCACCAAATCCTAGCCTCCATAGTGAGGCAGTACGATGCACACAGGACCTTCTCGTTGTCCGTGAAACCCATGAGTCTTAGGGTGGCCTCTATCGTCTTTAGCCATCCTTGTGCGACAAGTGGATCCTTGGAACCTTCGAAGTCCGCTGGCTTGACCCTCTTCCATCTGACTAGCAAAGGTTCTTGATATACCGCTCTAGGTTCAGCAGCAGGAGCCTGAACTTCATCGTCTTGTGGCTGGGGAGGAGGAGGAGGAGGAGGCACATCATTGCCTCGTCGATCACCATTGTGGCCATTGGCCCTTAATTCAGCAATTTCCCGTCTTTGCTCCTCTAGCTGTCTTTGCAGCTCATCAATCATGGTCATCAGTCTTTCATTGGTTTGTGTGCAGGTTTGCATCCTTCTAGGGCCATCCATAGTTGTTTTCCTAAAAGACTTAGGAATTTTAGGAACAGTCTTCTAACTTATGAGACAGGTTTCACTACTAAAACATTAATCATTAAACATCTAAACCTCATACTTATCGTCATACATGCATCTTATCATTAAACATTAAAACATACTTACTTGGAGGACTTAGACTGACGTGTGGTGATATGAATTGCAAATGGAAATCCGCTCTGATACCAAAGCCTGTAACGCCCCCGTTTCGGACGTCACAGATGTCGTTACATTCATTCTTTAAAACATTAATTGGAGCAAACTATTGTAATTAATAACATGCATTTGAAATCATAGTTTGGAAAAGCATTCCCAGGATCTTAACATACGTTTTTTTTTTTCTATAGAAATACAAATACAATTTATAGGAAATTATAAATTTACTTAATTAAAACAATTTTCTTTTCCATAGACATTGTATAAATAGTTTGCTAATATTATTTAAAATTAAATTGACCTTTGAAAAAAAACAAAATAAAATTTATTTGAACATGTCTCGGCCGGCAGGCCGAACTTTTCACTTCGGCAGGCCGAACTCAACCGGCAGGCCGAAGGTCACCCATCGGCAGGCCGTCCGAGGCCTTGCAGAATGGGGTTTTCAAAATCCAGAAGATCGGCAAGCCGATGCTTGGCAACCGGCAGGCCGATTGGAAAACTTCGGCAGTCCGACCAGTATGGTCGGCAGGCCGAATAAAAAAAAATTCTTTTTAAAACAAGTTTTAAAACTTCAAATGCGGAAGAAAATTAATAAAAATACATTAAACAAACATTCACAAAATTTATAAAATTATATATCCTTAAAATATAAACATACTCAAATCGAAAATCATAGAATATTTCTTTTAAGTTCTCTTTCCTTGGCGTTCTTCCATTTGCAAATCATCCTCCTTAGCTCACACGCTTGTCAGTGTCCTCCGCCTATTCCATCACTTTCTTACCCTTATCTGCAACATGATGAAAAACTTAAATAAGCTTATGCTTAGTAAGTACATGGTAACTCTCACAATTTAAAACATTTCATGAACATCATCATCATCATCATCATCATAATAGTGCACTAAGCACACTTTCATAAGAACATATCTTTCATTACTTCAACCGTATTAAAACTTATTCATTTTATCTTAAGGGGCCCAAGTGTTGCACCATAACATCATCATCATAGGCGCGCCGTCATGAGAGGAGAGGGGTTGCAAAGCCCAAACCAAACATGACATGTCCAACCTTTGGGACATCATAAACATAACAAAGGGTGTGCAACACTTATTTAAGTGATACATATATACATACTTATACTTTCATACTTTGAAAATCATTATCATGAAAACATGCATAAACTTTCATGCTTTAAACTTCATGAAAAATCATCATGAGAAATCATCATAAAACCATCATGAACATATACTTCAAACCTTTCATAAAACTCATACTTTTCATAAACATGCTTTCAAAATACATCATGTTGCAGGTGAGAATGTACTTACCTCAAGTGCTTACTTAACCTTTCTCTTGAAAGTGGTAACGCCGCGGCCTTGATGTGCTCACTTCTCAATTTGTTCATGTCATGCATTTATAAAATGGTAATTAACATTTATTCAATGAATAAATTACCATACCATAATACTATAGGAATCATATCACAAAAACATCATACTTGCATTTTCATTAACCATAAAACATTAAAACAACCTTTTCAACACATATACACATCTGACCTTCATGTATTTAAAATTTTGTAACTTAATATTTACTCATAATTTGAAAATCAAAATTGGCAGAGACAAACTTAACCTATATACCCATCATCACGATTTTTCTTTAATCATAAAAATCTCATTTAGCAATTTAAATAATTCACATAACATTCTGCATGAAATCTGCCAGCAACATTGAAACAGTGAGCATTATTACCTCAAGTCAAATTTTTCATATTTGCATTTCACAGAAAAATCCACAAAAATTTCTAACATGTCATATACTCACAGAATTATAACATACTCAAAAATCAGCCTAAAATAAATTACTAACATTTCAAACCATGCTTTAGAAGGCAGACACTAAAATCATCCACTAGGTGCAAAACAGTAAGCATTCCCCACAAATATCCACATAATAAACTATTAACATCCCAAAATAATTCCATAAAAAATTCTGCATGCAATAAACACTAAAAACATCATTATAACCAAAAATTACCATATAATAAATTTCGTACAATCCAAAACAAGTGTTTGAATTCATAGGCAAAAATAACTATAACCAAATCAGTCAATGAATTACTTGCAATAATTATTCTTAAACAATTAAAATAAATGTATTTAAACATCAAAATTCATATAATCATCATATTAACATATAATACAGTGACTCCACCATTTTCTCAACACCAAATATAATCATATAATCATACAAAAATATTATACAATAAAAGTTCAATCAAATTTACTGTAATAACAAATTAAATACCTAGCAATCATAAAATCTCTATAACCCATGAAACACTCATCAAATCATTACCATATTTTACAAGCCTTTACTTAACATATATTTATACATATCCATCAAATTTCGTGCAAAACAACATTCATTTACAACAAAAATAATAATCATACATATGTGCACAAAAACAGTCAGCAATTATTTACAATGAGTGGTGGTGAGAAGGAAATTCATAACTTTATATATAAAATTCGGATTAAAGTGAAATTTGAAGGAGAATCACATGACACATGAATGAATAACATACTAAAAATTCAGAGCAAAATGACATTCCTAGATGGAGATATAAAAGTTGGTTTGAAGAGGAAAAAAAAATTTTCAGAAATGCTTAAAAAAATAAACTCATACCTTAAAACAATTTCTTCTTCAAGCTCCTTGATTTTTCTCCAAAGAAATTTCAATATTAATAATAATAATAACAGGGGAAAAAATTTTAAGAGGATGAATAAGAAGAGAGGATGAGAGTTTGTGATAGAGAGAAAAATCGAGTGAGGGAGAGAGAGAGTGTGAGAGGGAGTTTGTGATAGGGAGAGAGAGAAAAAGAAGAGCGTTAAAAATAAATTTTGTTGCGTTAAAAATGAAATGAAACCCCTATCTTCATAAATCAGAATTTTCCTGATTAATTGAAAGGCATATTTTGTGTGATAGGATAGAATTTAGAGAGAAAAAGGTCAAAACTTTCATAAACGGGTCGAGTTGCCATATAACGCCTTTGTAAAACAGGAAAACTTATCCATTAAATTCAAAAGTCAAATGTTTCTTTACCAAATTAAACAAATTATCCCATAATTATGATATTTAATCATAATAAAACGTCCTTAAATAAATTCAACCTTATCATAATTTTGTAAAATTTCTGCTGACTATTTGTCAGCTGTCATCGGCCTGCCGATCTCGGAAGTTCGGCCTGTCGATCTCAGAAGTCCAGCCTACCGATGATATACCATCGGCTTGCCGTTCAGAGAACATCATTTCGGCCTGTCGAACTTATTAGTCCGGCCTACCGAACTGCCTTAACACTCAACATTCATTCATAACATATAATTGTCCATAAAAATATAATTAAACACATAACATTAATAACATGAACATTTGAGCACATCAATTCCACGCGAGTGTCACCTGTTATAACACTTAGAATAAAAATGGTTAGTACCATTTATAATAATTCATAGCACTTATCATGTGTATATCACCTAACATCGTCATAAATATAACATTAACATCGTCATTAACATAACATTATCCGTTACATGAAATTAGGCGGGCGTTACAGCTGAAAGTCCTAAAAAAATGAATTTCATTGAGTATCATTATCATTACGTATCATTAACTTAATGATATAACAATTATACAACCTATAAGATACACAAAAAGACTTAATAAATACTATGTCATTAATTTAATTATATATCACAAAAAAAAAAAGAAATATCATTCACTTGAAGTCTTAAAAAATGAATGTCATTGCGTGTTATTATCATTACATATTATTAATTTAATAATATATCAATTATATAACTAGTAAGACACATAAAAAGACTTAATAAAATATGTCATTAATTTATTTACAACACTCTAATTTCAATTTATCAGTAAAACAATATCATTAATTTAATTGCAACACCGTAATTTTAATTTGTCGTTAAATCCAACTTATAGATAAAAAATTTTATCCTTGTAGGGAATTTTAAAATCTTTATTTTAGATATCAATTTAAAATTAAGTAACAAATACTCTAATTTTAGGGATTTTTTTAAATATAATGATATCATAATCCGTTTAAAATCTTAAATACATAAATTATAGTTATTCTAAAAAAATAAATTAAAACTAATAATATCATATTTATAATTATTAATGTATTTATACATATGTATTAATACATATAAAAAATATTCATAAAATGTAAATATATTTTAATTTTATAAATAAAAAAGCATACAAGTCCCGTTGACCCAAAATTTTGCTCTTTGACTTCACAATTTGACAGTTAAAAGCAGGAAGGAAAAGCTGTAAAAGATTTTCGAGAAACAGGAGATGTACTGATCTCACTTCATGCCCAATTCTCTAGTTCTTGTTCACTCTCTCTTTCACGGTCGATCTCCTCCTTCAAATCAGATGCAAGCACAATATACACATGTATGTATATACACAACCTGTATATTCTTTTGTTTTTCTGACTTTGTCGTTTAATGGCTTTCGCTGTCGTGTACTCCAGTTGTTTGATAAAATTCTTTTTCTGGGCATTTTATTATTATTTTTTTTTTAACTGTAACGGTCCGTTTTCTGTTTTCTCAACTCTTTTGTTTCTTCTTCGAATCAGTTTTATAGTTCTCATATCATCATTCTCTAGCAGAAAGCTATGCTTTTTTATTTTTCAATTAAGTTTTGGATTTCCTTTTAGAATTTAATATAAGAGTTATTTCCTTGTGGCTGTGGAAAAAATTAAGAGTGCAAAAATTTTATTTTTATTTTTATTTTTTTTATTGTTTTGTTCCCGAAAGATGTTGAGAAGAGAAGACTAATTAACGTTTTATTGGGCCTTGCAGGATTAATACCTATGATTATTTTTGTAAGAGTTGTTTGACTTATGTTATATTTTGTACGTGAGATTTTGTGTATGTGTTTATGTCTGCTATTGAGTGAAGTCTGGTTGCATTTTTTATGTTAAGCAAGGTGAATGGGACGTGGACATCGAGGTGGTGGCCGTGCCCGCGGCGGTGGTGGCGGCTTTAAATATGCTAAGCATGAGCCCTTCGTCTGTTTTCCGGTACTTGTTTTTCGTATATAGCTAGATTTTCAGGATGTAAATGTGTTATGTTTGACCTAGAAGTTGTTATAATACTCTTCAAATTTATGAGAGCTGTCCTTGGATTTTTAGGACGCTGAACTACATGATATAAAAGGTGTGACTGTGGACGAGCACTTAATCCGTCGAAGTTTGAAGTTGCAACATTATTGGAAAGCCGCTCCTTACTACCTTGAAGAGGCCATTTCAAAGAGTGAGCAGTAAAGCACGTTAGAATTTTGTGTGTGTTTTTTATGTAATTGACAGTGACTCCGTGATCATGGAAATTGATAATTTTGCATCTCGTTTCAGAGGGACAGAGCTCAGAGATAGAGAGGTTATCTGACAAGAACAAAGTTGGTACCACATGAAGACGAGATTCGCTTTCCCAAATTTTGGAGCACAAAAATTTCCCTATAGTACTAACTGAAGGTTTGCAATCTGAACACCCTATTGAGAAAAAAAAAATAATAATAATAATAAAAATAAAAATATGGCATTCAAGAGTGCATCTTCATAGATTACTTTTTGCATTTTTGCTGGCTCCAATGACTCCCGTAGTTACTAAAATGAAATTTCAGGTCCAAAGGGAAGGCGGGGGCAACTTAGTCGGAAGAAAATTCAGCGGAATCCTGATTCTGGTACTGTGAGATGGAATGTTTTCTTTGCTTGCTTTCTATTGCGGTCTCTCTTTTTTTTCCCTCTTTTATGTGGAAGATATTGTATTTGAGGTGAAATGAAATATTTTAGACTTTATAAGGAAATGAATATTTTACATCTTGAACCATGCTGATTAAAATGTTTTACCATTTGGCTTTTTATACCCCTTGCCTTGAGCTATATTTGTTCAAAAGATTGAACTCCTTGAAAATAGAATCTTAGCTGTTATTTTCTGAAACGTAAATACATAATTTGGCCTGTTGACATTATCTTAAAAGTATGATATGCAATACGTTAATTCAAAATTTGTGGCTGGGTATGGTTGCTTGAATTATTTTGTTTCTTCGATGAAGTCTTCCGTTTCAATGGTTTTTTCGCATGACTAGGGGCACAAGGACAAAGAAGAAACGAAAAAGAAAGAAGGTGAAAACGAGGTCGAAGATGAAGATCTAGAAAATGATGAGTCTGAAGAAGAGGCCAATGATGATGACTACGATCAGGTTCTTACTAGACAAATATTTTCAATATGATCATTGTCAGATGTTGTTGCCTACAAAATCCACATTGGCCTTTCTTCCTTTTTCTTTTCCTTTTTCATTTTGTGATGCGCATTCTTTACAATTATAACCTCTACATGTGGAAGCGCAAAAATGTGTCCTGTCAATATTTGTCCCTACCATGAACGAGAAATGAAAGAACTTCCGAAACAATTGAGTATCAACTGATAATGACTGGTAGTAAAAGACTTGTCGAAACAATCTTAGTACCACAGACCCTCCGCTAGGGGAATTTTTTCTTGCTAGTTTACTAGTACTGAAACTATACAAGGTTTCATGTGTCATGAAGCAAATAACGTGTCAGATTATGACGGGGCTTTGTTATTATTTTTCCTTACTTTATTCCAAAGTCTTTAAGAAATTGTCCATTTCTGTGTATTGAACTGCTAAGGTTGAAATTATGGTCAGCAGACTTGGCAGTTCAGTTAATTATTTTCGATCCTTTCTTGTTGAGACACTCTTACGATAGGAGTCCGCCTCCTTCGAGCATTTCCATAGGTTTTGAGTTTTAGTTTGAATTGGCAAACTTTGGGCTGTGGTTTTGCTAAGAAGATAAAGAAACCAATAATGTATGCACCTTTGCGAAGGCAGTTCAACTTTATGCCCCTTTCAACCCTATATTCGTTTTCGTTTTCATTTTCATACTAATTCTTTGATCATATGAAGTCAATTTCAAGAAAAAGAAATCAATAAAGCATCTTTAAAAAGCAGCCTCAACTTTTATTCCCTTTCAAGTCTTTATTTTCTTTCTCATTCATATGTTGGCCAGTAATAGCTGTTACCATGTATAAGCTTCTCCTATTCAAAAGTCACGAGCCTAGAAAACAACACGAATGTTTAATGCATTTCTTTTTCTTTAACAATGTGGAAAAGAAATTAACCTTTTTTTACTGCAAAATCTTGTAGAATGTGGACTTTGACGAGGATGAAGATGATTTTAACGTGGACGATGACGTTGAAGGTGCGGGTATTCTTTCGTGGCACCTTTCTTTTCCTAATAAATCTAGGATAAGTTTATACTAGCAAGTTGCACTCGCTTGGGTTTTTCTTTTGACACATGGCGTGATCAATCTTAACATGAGCCTGTTTTGATGGTTTTTAATGCTGCAGATGAAGTGATATATTAGTTGCTCCATGAAGAATGTTATTCGAATTGCAGCTGATGTCTTGAAGCAAGTTTTGTAGATAACTAGATACCGGAACTAAGTACTTTTTTTTTTTTTGTCCAACATAAAATAACTACCTTTTGCTGGTTGTTTTCTTGTAAACTTGAGTTTTATTATGATGTTGGCTCCTAGTCATCAAATGTAACCTTTTGCTTCTCTTTTTCCTTTCTGTTATTTGTTTCCTTATATGGGATTGTCTATTTCTTGGGAAGGAAGAAAAATGGCAAAAATTAGGTAAAAACCACTATTTCAACAAGTGAGCGGCAAAACTTGAATTTTCAAGTGGACTTGTCCTTGTGTAATGGAATTTGCAGCTTTAGTTATATAACAAAGGCAGAGCAATAATAGGACCAAGCATCCATCAAATAATAATAATAAGTTTAAAAATATATATTCATCTAGTTATTAAATATTATGATTGCCCAAAATTATAATCTAAACAAACATGAGATTGATTGTTCATGAAATTTGCAACTTCTTCAGCCACCAAGAAGGGAAAAAAACAAAAAAGTAAAAAGAAACGGGTACAATCAACATCTCATTCTTAAAAATTAAGAATATGTAGGATCACGTGGGAGCCACGTGACAACTGTGGCTGATCGATTGATGGTGTTCCTTAGCTCAGCCTTTTTTTTTCTTTTTCAACGGGAAAGAGACAGAATATTGATGAGTAAAATTTATTGCCGCCACGTGTCTGGTGGTCCGGTGGGTGGGAGCACTCGAAGGCAATTCTTTTCTCTGTGACTCAGACGAAGGCCAACGTGAGCGGCACTAATTCAATCATGTTGAAATAACGGCTGTGATAAGATCACCGGCTGCACTCATCGTAACGGTCGTCAACCTTGTGGGCCCCACCACGAAATCTCATATTTCTCCTTCCTTCCCTCTCACCGGCTATTTATTCATCTCCTCTTTGAACCTCCAAAACATTCACTCGGACAAACGTGGAAACGAGAGCAAGAAAACTTAAACGAGAGAGACAGATAAACGAGGATTTCGACGGTCAGATTCGAATCAGAAAAATGTCGTGGCAAACTTACGTTGATGATCATCTGATGTGCGAAATCGACGGTCACCACCTCACCTCCGCGGCCATTATCGGCCTCGACGGGAGTTTGTGGGCCCAGAGCCCCAGCTTCCCTCAGGTTCGTCTTTCCCCATTTTTCCTCAGAGTTTTCGCTTTTATGTCTTTAACGTTGGAGGATTGATTAATTAATAATTCTTATTGTGTTTTGTTCTGTTTTGTCCGGTTGTTGAATTTTCCCTTTTTTTATTTTTTTTTTTTGCGCTTCAATTGATCCATTTTTGTCCATTTTAGCAGGCGTTATCGGAATCGCTTGCATTTTCCCGGGAAAAAAAATTATTTATATTCCAATTGCTTTGTTATTGGTTCTTTCGGATCTACATGCATTCCAATTTATTTGATTCTCATGTAAAATTTTTTGCCTTTTCTAATGAAATATATCCAGATTTTCTGAATCCGTTTGATTGCCGAGAAAAATGTCAGTAAACAACAGAAATTATTCAACTTTATGGATTTTGACAATTTATTGATTAATAAAGAAGGAACAGTGTGGAATTTGCGACTCGCAATGGATATGATTTTATATATATATTTATTACTTGATGGCGAAACAGATAAATGCAGCTAGCTTCAAGTTGTTGGCACCAGGCTCCGTTAAATTGTTTGTCTAGAGGAATAAAAAACTTGTTCTATGAATTCGTGTTTTGGATACGACCCTCATCTCCCATTTTTTCAGTATCTTTTTAACATCATCCAATATTAGCATGTCGCGTTAATTAAAATACTATGTCAATTAATATGTCATATAAATTAAATTGTCATAATCTTTTAAGTGATATAGTGTTGTGTCGTGATATTATTGAAAGACATAGAAAGAGACAACTAAAATAGGACATGAAGTTTAAATCCTCATGTACTTGGGTGATTTGTACAGAATTCTTTTGTGTTGTTTCCCAATAAGGAACTTCGTTACCTTATAACCGTGATAGTTACGCTACACATTTGTGTATTTGGTTGAGTTGTAATCCACTAAACCGATTTGAATTGTTTGGCATTTTGCTTTATTTTTTGTCTTTTCGTTCGTAGAAACAGCGATGATGTTTCTTTAACATTTTATATGCAGTTTAAGCCTGAAGAAATTGAGGCAATCAAGAAAGATTTTGACGAACCTGGATCTCTTGCCCCAACTGGATTACACCTAGGTGGCACAAAGTACATGGTTATTCAGGGAGAACCCGGAGTTGTTATTCGTGGAAAGAAGGTTTGGTTTATTATTCCTATTTCTCGTGTTTGGTGCTTGCAATTGGTTTTTGCTCATTCTGTGATACTTGATTATTTTGATGTCATCTCGCCTTTCCTTTTAAAAATGGTCTTTGGTTGAATGTGCATGAATGATGAAACTGTCCTTTTTCATAAGATTTAGCTCTTCATAGTCAATTACTGCTTTAGAATCGTCTTAGTATTAATACATGTGTGAGTTTGAGATACAATGAGCTTAGCAACTTTAATTACTGTGAAAAGATCATAATAATTTAGTGTGAGATACCTGTAGTCATCACTCATCAGGCATGTTTATTAATCATAACCTATGGCAAACAGAAGCTTGGGCAAGCCCATATGGGCTGACAAAACTTCCCTAAGCACGTTCAAAGCGCGAAGGTGCTAAATTTGAAAATTGGCCTAGTCGCCTCAAAAAAGTTATGTCGCGCCATTTTGAGTAAGAGTGTCTTGTCATTGCTCACATTTACTTTTAGATTTTTATCTTTAAATGATAAATCAAGATTGCTAACCAACGAATCAATTTAGCAGAGTACCTCTCCGTCCCAGTCGACAACTCCATCTCCTGATTTGATTAGTCCTAATTACAAACCTTTAAGCCTGGCATGTCCTTAAAGGAATATTACAGATCTTTAGGAGTCCTACATGTGGACCACCCCCCAACAGATCCTCAACCTTTTTTTCTCGCTTCTTGAGATCTACTTGTAATAACAATCCATTTTAGTGGTGACACTGTTACATAAACACAAGTACACGAACACATGGATGCCAGATTGTCGATGCATTTTTCTTTTGAAAAGTTTCATTATTAGTGACAGTGAACTGCCCCACATAATTGAATGTTCTCTTTGAATTATCAGGTCTATCCTTTTTCTTGTATCATTAATTACGTCCACCTTAATGCATGCCCTTCCATTTGCGTAGAAGTTTGATTCGATTTTATTTATGATGCAGGGTTCTGGTGGCATCACCGTGAAGAAAACGAACCTAGCTCTGGTTTTTGGCACCTATGAGGAACCTTTAACCCCGGGACAGTGCAACGTGATTGTAGAGAGGTTGGCAGACTACCTGATTGAGCAGGCCTATTAAATTATCTCAGATTGATGCTTTTCATACTTGCATCTTTTCTGTTTTTTGGGCGTGCATTGTTTTCTTGCCATGGCCTCGAACTGGTACTGGTGTTGTTCCTGAAATAACGGGTTGCGGACAGAAGCAAAGAGTGTGGTTGTGTTAGGATTTGTTTATTTCTTCCGACTTGTTTCTTTAATTTGTGTATTTATTCACCTCTGCAGTTTGCTCCTATACTGATATGTGTTTCTATAATTTCAAAATATTGATGAATTTTCATCATAGTACGAATATAATACATTAAATTAGTAATATTTTTGGAATCAGGAAGTGAAATGATATTGCATAATTGTGTGATTTCGTCTCCGAGGACTTGAGGATTGTTGTCCATGCAAGGAGGGTTTATTTCCTCTTTTTTCCCCTCTTTTGTTTTAATTTTTGTTTTTGTGTGAATAAGGGTTATTACTTTTGTGCACAGGCCTGAGATGCATGTCAATCTCAATAAGCATTTTAATTAAGCATTGTTATTTATAATACTCGCTATGTTTTTCTTTATGACAAATTCAATTGAGATCTATATTGTAGTCTGGTAATTACGGGACAATACTGCCAAATAAAACTATATTGCAATAAAAAAAAAATGACAAAAATATTTGAGACGTTGACCATTGTACATACACATTTAAGACTTAAAAAATAGATCTCTTCTCCTAGTATCTATATAGGCTTTAATATTTAAAGTGTGTAGGTAGTCCGGTTTCAGTTTGAGGATAGTTTGGTGCTTTGGGCGAAATTACAATGGTTTTAGAACTCTGGAATTGGTATACTCATTCCAAATTGTTTTGAATGACCTTTCTTATAATTTGATTAAATTCTCATTGCAAAGTATGATAGGAGGAATTTTTATTCCATTTTAGGATTTTTAGGGTTATAAAGACCGGTCTTTAAACTTCAGGGTCTTTTTTACTTTATTTCCAAAATTTTAAAATCATTATTTTACCCCTCTTAAATTTTAAAAATCATTATTTTGCCTTCTAAACTTTCAGAACTCCTCACTTTGCTCCATAAACTTCCAATTTTTCATTCAAAGATGAGGAGATATGTTTAAATCACTACTTTACTCTTAAACTTTTTAGTACTTTCCGTTCCGATATCTATCAAGTTCCGTTCTAGCACCCCTTAGTGGCAATCAGAGACGCTTGGTATCTTTTTATTTTTAAAAAATATAAGATAATTTAGTAGATTCTATTTCAGCATTTATCAGGTTCCACTCTGGCACCCTCCAACAACGATCAGAGGTGCTTAGTATTTTTTGTTTTAAAGAAACTATAAAACAGTCTAATAGATTTCACTTTGACATCTATTAGTTTCCATGGTATATTTTGTTTTAAAGAAAATATAAAATAATATACTAGATTTTGCTCCAGCATCTACTATGTCCACTCCATTGCCTCCTAGCGGCAACCAAAGTAATCTACCACATGAAAGATTGAGAAGGAAGGGTAATGGACTTTTAATAAATTGCTTTTTTAATTTAAAAAGAATAATAACTTAGACTTTTAATAAATTACTTTGTTAATTAAAGTGAAATTAGCTTTCTAAGAAGGCAATTTTTAAAAGTGCTTCATTAAAAAGGCATTTTTGTGGTTTTTTCTTTTCTTATATGGGATCGACTTGAGAAATATTACTTTTGTGGTATTGTTTTTCAAGTCTTATCATTTTTATTAGAATATTTGAAACATACTATTTTTAATAAATATAAAGACTTCTAAGTATTTTAAGTTAAGACTCCATACATATATATTATTTAAAAGTATTTTTATTTTTTTTTTACTAAAAAAAGGGTATGAATTAGAGAGAGAAAAAATGAATCATCACAAACGCAAAAATGATAGTAAAAAAAGGGGAATCCACCCAACTTACTTCTCGTGTTTCATATTTAGTTGGGCCAAGAAGTGGACCTCATATGGCTCAAAGGCCCATGAATTGTCAGTGCCCTATGAGGTTCGAGCCACAAAAACCCTAGTCGTACTTCTTCTATATATATATTCTCCAATCCTCCGAATTTGACAATGTTGCGTGCATCTATTTCTCTCCATCTATATCTCTGTCTGCTTTATCTTGATTTTTCTAATCGCTGGGTTCATCAGTCAAGCTCTATCTTTCAAGCGCTTAGAATTTAAGATTTGAATGGTTTAAAAAAAAGGCAGGGATTGTGTGTATCGGCGTTGTGCTACAATCAGTGCACTCTGTTTCCGAAAGAGTTCCCTGCAAAACCAACTTCTTGGAGGGGGAAGATGGGCAGTTGTATTTCATCCCTTGTTGAAATTTCAACAATCATCTTCCCCACATTGAACATATCATTTTCCGTGTAAATTTATGATATAAATTTCTCTTTTTTTTTTTTTGGGAAAGTTATGAAATTAGTTATAATAATTGGTTTAGGTTTTTACTGATAAAAGTCAGCTTCCATGATAACATTCTTATAATTCATCGATCTGGCTGAGATCTAAAAAAAAGTCAACTTAATTTGCTTTTGGCACAAGTATGAGTTGGCTTACGAAAATATCCTAAATGCCCTTTAAGAAAACCTAATAAAAAGGCTAAAAGTTTCAAAAATGTGAGGGGCGAATTTGAAATGTAAAGATATAAAGGTGCCACAAACAAAAATTAACCTACTAAAACATCCCTCAAAGGCCTCGTTAATAATCCGTCAAGCCCTATTTTTCAAATTGAATATAAAAAAAAAAAAAAAAAAAAACTATATAAAAAGTAGCAGCAAAACTTATCAGCACGATGAGATCTCCAAGTGACACCAAAAGGCAGCTGAGTGGGGAGATATGGTTGTCCGTAAGGACGGTGGTGGATGGGCCCCGACATTAGGAATTTTATAGCGGCAACCATGATCCAACGGCTGTGAAAGGGCAATTTGAGAAATGAAAGATATGTGATTACTGATGTGAAGGAAAAATACACATTTAATGTAATTACTTAAAAGTGATAAGAGTCAATCCAAAAATTTAAAAAGCGACTCCCCTCCAAAAAAAAAAAAAAAAAAGAGTTTCATATGATTTAATTCTCTCTTAAAAATCTGAAGAAACCCTGGAACATTTAAGTGTTGGAACAAAATATTGTGATAAAAATTATTATTAATTAAATTATTTATGTCAAATTACCGAGATAATTAACAAGATGCCGAAACTAACATGAATCCCTTGATTATGATGTCATTCTTAAGTCTAAAGATTGAGGATCTTCCATGTCTGACACATAAGTCTTCCTTTAGAGAATGCTTTGTAATATTTATGTATATGAGTAACAGAAAAAATAACGTACGTACTGACTTGGGACCGTAACTTTTTTATATAGCTACTAACCTTAACATTTATTTTTAATTACCAATTTAGCTCATCATAAAATTAATAATTATAAGGAAACATGTGGCACTTTTTTACTTGTAGAGTTAAAATATGTCTCTAGTTTGTGAATATTCTTTATATGTCTCAATATATGTGTGTAAAGACATTAATGATCTTAATAATGATATTGTTATTTTAATTTATTATTTTAGAATAATGATAATATATGTATTTAAGGTTTCAAATAGATTATAACATCAATATATTAAAAAAATCGTTAGAATTAGGATGTTTGTTACTTAAATTTAAATTGGTATCCAAAATAACGATTTTAAAATTCCCTCAACTAAAAGATGAAATTTTTTACCAACAAATTGGAATCACGATGTTAATAAATGGGAATTAGAGTGTTGTAATTAAATTAATGAGATAGTATTTATTGAGTTTTTAGTATATTTTACAAGTTATATAATTGATACAGCATTAAGTCAATCATACGTAATGATATTCATTTTTTAAGACTTTAAATGTTAATGATATTTCATTTTTTTTTGTAATATGTAATTAAATCAATGACATAGTATTTATTAAGTCTTTTTGTGTTATATAAGTTATATAATTTATATATCATTATGTTAATGATGTGTAATAATAAAAATACTTAATGATATTTATCTTTTAAGACTTCAAGTTATAACGATACTTCATATTTAGGTTGTGCTAACGTTATAGATTAGTAATATAAATAATATTACGTTAAATTAAAATATTTATTTTTTATTACTTTTTTTATTTTTTGAAATTATATTGTAAGTAATTTAATAGCACTGATTATTTTTCTTTGTTTAAGTTACATTGTAATTAATTAAGTATATATATATTTCTCTAATATCAATTTTTTTTTTCAATAACTCAACTATGAGAAAAATAAGAAGATCTGTCTAAAAAACTAAATAGATAATAAAGTTTACTTTAAGGGTATTTTTAGATTCTCAATAAATATAATTCAAAAAAATGGATATATAAATAATATTTGTAAAACGAAGAAGGATTTTAAATCACTTTTTAAAAGTGGCTCACATTATGTAATTTTTACATTTATTTTTTATCTCTGTACATAGGAGGCCGACACTTAAATGATGCATTAGAAGTAAAAACTCAAATTGATCATTTTAATTAGACTAACCTTATCTAATAACCTTTAACACATATATATTTAATATATTAGCTATATTAGCCCATATTTGGATTAATTCCAACATTAAGTTGAATTGCATACTTTCTTCGTTTGCTAGAAATTTGATTTGGAAACAAAATTATTTTTCTTTCTTTTCTTTTATTTTCTTTTTTTTTATTTTTGGGAGAGGGAAGAGTTGGGCAAAAGTTTTACTTTGACTTGGAGCTGGTTCTTGCAAAACAAGGCATTGTTGGAAGAACGTCATACATACCCCCAAAAAAAAAAAAAATTCCTGGTGTGTGCAGAACTTCTAGAATGGATTTTCTGCCCTTTTTCAGAGCAAATAATAATAATAATAATAATAATCCCTTTTTTTTTAGGGATAGAATACCTTTCTCTTTGAAAAATTAATGAAACATATGGTTTATTTTGGAATAGATGGTGACTCATACGTAATGTGGATAACTGACTAGATGGCTTCAAGGTTATAGAGCTTATCCTCTTTTATTCGTACAATAAGAAAGGTCAACAAATTTAAACCATGTGAGAAGATAATGAGGAATCTTAAGATAAGGCTATGAATAATAAACGGAGAACAAAAAGAAAATAGCAAAACAATTTCAATGAATAAAAAAACTAGGGACATTTCTCGGAAAAAAGTTCAGTGAATGAAATTTGGGTACTGCCTAATGTGGTTCATACAAGTGTCACTTTTTATTTTAAAACCATGCAACTTCCATGCCTCTGGCTGTCGTGGACATATTGCCGTATTGGGAGCCAACCATTCTCATCCATTGAATTGAATAACATTTGCTTTTTGGTCTACAATTACGTCTCCCCATATAATTCCTTTTTAAGTTTATAGGACATGAATATATATATATATATAGAGAGAGAGAGAGAGATATATACAAGTTAAACCACAACCACCTTGTTCTTCTTCCTTCTTGTTATCGTTTCTCTTTCTCCTCCTTATCCTTGCTCAACTGTTGCTAGAAATCTAGTACTATCAATGGATGAATGTACAAAACAGATCATGCTAAAAAATCAATTCTCAATGAATTGCATGGTGATCATGAAAGCTGATAACGATCATGATCATGATGGTGATGATAATACCTACGACCCCACCACTTCATCTTCCATTGGGAATTCCACTTCTTCAAACAGATCAACATCCAGCTCATCCGACTTGGTAGATGATGCATCTTCATCATGTTCATCCTCACACTCTAATGGACCTTTGTATGAATTGTCAGAGCTCATGGCCCAACTACCCATCAAGTAAGTTTTACACACACACACATATATATATATATGTATATACTTTGAGACCAAATTTTTCTTTGGAGGGCGAAAAAAAGTTTAGAAAATTGGCTCTTTTTTTTCATGTTTTGCTAAATTGCGTGATTTACGTGCAGGAGAGGTCTTTCGAAGTATTATCAAGGGAAGTCACAGTCATTCACATCTCTATCCAAAGTGAGGAGCGTAGAAGATCTTGCCAAGAAAGAAAACCCTTATAATAATAGAAGAAAAATGAAGGCTTGTAAGAGCTATGGAGGTGGTTTAGACACCCACAAACTACACACTCTTCCTAAGGCCACTATTTCTAAGAAGGCCTCAAGAGCTGGCTCTTTGTCCTTTACAAGTAGAAGATCTGTTAGCTTTTTAGGTACCAATAATAGGCTCCCTCCACTTCCTGCACAAAAGACTTCTGATGTATGTATATAATCTTTATATATATCATGATTCAGCCAAATTGTCTCCTTATCTTGTGAGGAAATAAATCAGGAGCATTTTTGTAACTTTAACATGTTTTTATTATTTGTTATTCACACTGGAAATTTTGTATGCGTGTATGTACATGATTTCATTATTGAGACAGAAGTAAAAGAAGGAAGAACTTTAAGTAAAAGCTGTAAGATCCCTTGTCAGTAGATATAGATAGTAGTGATTCACTTGTCAGTCGTCACACATGCAAAGATGGACATCTAAGCATATAGATTGACCCATATGAACTTCTGATTTCTTAAGAACTCGGAAACAAATTGAGTTACTATAAATGATGCATACATACATACATAGATATAGATATTTTTAAAAGGGTGATTCTATGGCTTTCAGAGTTGCAGCCAACTGAATATCCCATTATCTCAACAATAGTTTCTTGCTAATGGAATCCACTTTGTGATCACTGAAACATTTTCTATTTCCACTATTGGCAAAGGAGCACTGATGAGAACCTTTGCTTTGTCAGTGACAAAGTGACAAAAAAAGCGATAGATAAAATGAGAAAGGAGCGACGAACAACTCACTAACATGAAGAAAATAAGGATAAGAACCATGAACATGACGGATTTTGTGTAGTGTCAATTACTATGAGTAATTGATCAGTCTTTTGCCTCGGTTGAAACACAAAAGGAAAATAATAATAATAATAATGAACAACAACAAAAGCTTCTTCTGGCAGATTAAGAATAGCACTCGTGTTCTGTATGGTGAAGCTAACTAAACAGCGAAGTTAGACAATTAGAGAGGGAATAATTTATGATCATTCATGGAGACGTTAGGTTGCGGATTCTGCTTGATCTTCTAACTGGAGTTGTTGTCGTGACTTCTCCTTTTCTGCTTGATCTCCTTCTTGAAGAAGTTATGACATTTGCTTCCCCATCTTTAGTCTCCTATTTTGACACAAAAACAACGACACAACATGACTATTGGTAGAAAGAAATGATTTAGAAAACTATATTTTAATTTTCTCAATAAACACAATACTGTTGTAAAAACAAAAATGAAAAGGAAAGAAAGCTCACCACTTTCTGAACATTCTCCTTTTCTGCAGTATTGCTTCCATATGAAGGTGAATCGCCGATAGCAAACTCGGAGCGAGCCTGCTGAGCATGAACCGAAACCGAATGGGACTTGCCGCTGAATATTTTGGCTGAAGAAACTGAAAAATTGCCTAAGGTCTCTTCTTCAGTTTCTTTGCTCATGTTTTCCTTACCAGAGCAGATCTCTCTGACAACAAATTCACCAAGAAGTTCAACTGTTGGTGCCCGGCTTTCGGAGTATTCTTCTTCTTCGGGAGTTTTCTCAATTGAATGAATTGAAGACGAATGAGAATTCTTCCCAAAAGAGTGAACTTGACTAATGTTTTGATCTTCTCTAGTGGCAAGTACTGATCTGAGTCTCTCTTGTATCAAAGGTTGTGAGGGAAGAGAGGAAGAATCCTTTTTCTTACCACTCACTTCTTCCTTCTTCACTAGCACAGATTCAAAATCCTTTTTCACGGTTTTCTTAGGCCCTGAGGGAAAACACAACAATAAGAACGTGGCTATTGCGGAAAATGTCAGAACTCCAATGAGCACTTTGAATGAGAATTCAGTTTTCATTTGCTTCAGAATCCTTTGAGGCATAGCAACTTCGACCTTTTCGAAATATCCCACTTCCTCATTGTGAACTTCTTCATCTGGATTCATTACAATCCCAATAGAACTCGAATTATAAGAGCCCGGATCACGCTCTTTGGAGGAGAATGTCGTCTGATTATCTTCAGAAAATTCAACTTTCTCAACAGATTCAACACCCTGGTACTCAGAATTTCCAACAATCTCACTAAAGACTTCTTCGTTATCTTCAATTTGTGGCTCTACTAGTTCAACAAGATCATCAATTTCAGCCACATTTGCAGCTTCTTTCAACTCATCAGTCCACTTATTTTCTTCAAGATTTCCTTCTTCAACAACCTCTTCATTAACAGCTTCTTTCAACCCATCAGTGCACTTATTTTTTTCAAGATTTTCTTCTTCAATGACCGCTTCATTAACCGCTATATTTTTCCCTCCCATCAAGAAATTTCCACTTTCAAAATTCTTCGCTAAATCAGCTCCGAATGTGTGATTCTGAACCTTGCAGTAACCATCTCCACTACCCTCATGAAATCTCAAATCACACAAAGGTGTTGTTGAAGAGTTAATGGAAGTTATGAACATGGTAGAGAATACGAAGAACGCCAGCAAAAGCAAAGTTTTGAACACCCCTTTCAAGTTGCAGCCTTTCTCTTCCTCTTCCTCTTCTTCCTCGATTTCCTCCTCATCACTTTCCTCGATTTCCTCATCATCCCCCTCAATTACTTCATCTTCTTGTGCCGGAAAAGAACCACCACCAGATATCGAAGAACCATGATCGGAATCGGAAGCAGCCTCATCGGAACTGCCTATGAGGGAATCAAAAGAACCACTTCCATTAATTATCCCCTCTGCATCCTCTCCAGTCCCATCTTCTACGCCTCGAAAGATCTCCCGGCGCCTGTTCGGATTATAGCGGAGGAACCGAGGCCTCGGAGAAAGGTAATTAGTCAATGGGTCGTAAGGCTTGGAAGACAACTCAGCATCTTTCTCATCACCATGGGATTGAGAAACCGAAGGAGATTTGGTTTCAGTTTGAGACAGGTTTTCGTGATATTTCTCAAAAGCTGAGATCTTTTGAACATTGGTGTCCAAAGAACTCAGTTCCGAAGCCTCGTTCCTTTCGGCTAAGATCTTCTTCCTAGGCGCAATTGCCTTAGAATCTGCAGATATGGTTGACGACATGTAATTCTTCGCCATTGGTTTCTTCTGGTTCTGCAAATTGGCTTCTTTCCGCTGATAGTTTTGTTCATTTTCATCTACCAAAAAAAAAAAAAAAATTAAACAGTTCTAATGCCATAGCAGCCAAAAGGGTTCAATAATCTAGTGAAAGATATGGAATTTCTATTGATCTTCTTTCAATTTCCTGATGTTCACATTGGTAAACCAAAGGGGCAAAAAGAAAAAAGTTGTATTAGAGGAATAAAAGAGTTACCATTTGGAATGACAGAGCGCTTGATTATGGATGATGATGAGACGCTGTGATGAGAATCGTCCATTTACTCTTCAAACTTTTCTTTTTTACTAAAAAACAAAAGTGGAATTTTCTGACGCTAAAGGTGGTAATCTTTGAACTTTGTGATCAAAGCTCTTGGCGGTATTGAGTGAGAGAGATGAGCTTTTTGTGTTGAAACTTGGAAAGTAGAAATGCGGAGATGACCGTTGGCTGATGAGAGTAGGAAGCGGTGAACATTTTGAATTTTGTGTCTTTTGACCGTTGGGAGTGCAGGTTCGGCAGCGAGACGAATGGCCCAATCGGTTCTTGAAGCACCCCGTAAGGGCCCATTTGCACGCTCCACAACTTTGAAAAACGGCCCATGTCAGCCCATTGATCTTTGGGCTTTTAACACAATAGCCAAATTATTGTTATGAAATTAAAATTCAACTCAATTATCTTAAAAATGTTCTTGATTATATTGTAATTATTTTAATAATATAATATTTTATACTATAAAATTACATGTTAATTATTTTAATGATCATTTTTTGGGACATATATAGAATATTTTTGTAAACTGGAGTCATATTTTAATTCAATAACATAATTGGGTCATTTGTCTCATTAACATTTATGGTGTTTTGTTTAATGCATTCTTTGAACTTAATGGACTTAAATTTGGATTCAAATATTAAGAATTCTTTAGATACATGTTTGTTTTCTCCAAAATCTAAATCATTTGAATATTAAGAATCCAAGTTTTCAGAATTCTCATTCTCCCTTAAACTTTTGATACTCGGATATCTTTGCTACAGTAAAAACTAAAATTTTCTCTCCTTAATTTGAGAAAAAAAATCATAATTTCTTCATTTGATATCCAATTGAGATGATTATTTTTTCATTGTATTCCTAATGAAGAGAGAAATGAATCAAGATCTATATTGCATATTTTTTAAGATCATTAACATTAAGATTTTATTAGATTTACAATCTTCACTATCTCTTCAAATACAAATTCTAATTTTATTCCATACTCAGATTAAAACTTAAATGCACATCCAAACGTCAATTCAAATAACAATTCAAATCACACTAACTCAAATCAAATCACTAATTCGACAAAGATATCTTCAAGATATTTTGAGTATTATGTTAAATTTCAATTTCATAACAATAATTTGATCATGTATTGTAATTTTTTTCTATGGCAAAATAGACAGCCCAGTATCAGCCCGTTGAACGATGAGCTTTTTATCCAATGTAAGTTGAGATATAGCAAATTTTTTGAAAGTACAAAAATTAAAAATAACATTGAAATAATTGTTGTGTAAGTATATATTGCAAAAGATGATATCATTACAATAATTACTATGTCATTTTACTATATTTTTAATATTTTGAACAAATATATATATTTCAAATATACGATAAATGTTTTGCCATGTAAGTATAATTTTTTCTTGATCTTTTAGTTGAGGAAAATAATTACACTACATGACCAATTATTTTAATAAAATTGAAATTCAACACAATTTTCTAACCATTTGAAAAATAAACATAATGACATAGTAATTATCATAATTATCACTTTTACTATATAATTACATAATAATTATTTTAATAATATTATTTTAATATTAGAATATTTACTACTTGGAGTCATATCTTAACTCTACAAATATAACCATGCAATTTATCTCCTCGACCCTTGAGAAGATGATCCAAACACATTACCCTAAAGTCATGATAAAAATGACAAAAAAAAAAAAAGGTCAGGACAACGAAGTGACTTGATCATTCTAGAGGATCAACTAGATAGATGTCTTCAAAAAGAAAGAGGTCAAAAGAATGAGGCAAATAGTTTTTTTCCTTTTATGTGGGAATAAAAATCAGCAGTAAAATTTTTTAATAAATTAGCAATTAAAAGTAAATTCAAGATTTAGCATGAGGAAAATTTTAGAAAATTTGAGATATACTGAGTTTGTCATTACCAATATAGTTATAAAATTTTATAAATTCAAAATTTGCAGGATTTACTCCTATAAAATCCAAAAAATATACACTTTTGATTTCAATAATATTTGTTAATTTTCTAACTGATAAATCCATTTTTATCAAAATAATTTTATTTCTAAAATTGAAAATACTATTATCGCCAAATTATGTTAAGCAAACAATATACTACTATACCTATTCAAAAGTAGGTCTCTAATTACATTTAAAAAAAAGAATTATTTTCTTCTTTCCTTCCGATAGATTAGATAAGTATCAAGTCTCTCTCTCTACCAAATACTATATTTTGCTTAATAAAAATGTGTGGGAATTCCTTGATTACAAAGTCTGGTGTTAATAGATTAAAAACTATTTTTATTCTTATAGGATAATTCTTATAAAATTATAAGTCTTAATATCCTTTAAGCTGAGACCCGTTGTTTTGTAATAAGGTTGTAATCCACGAGATTATATAGGATTTTTTATTTTAGGAGCATTTGCTTGTTGTACACTTGGACCCTCCCACACGACAGGCTGTGATAAACCATATTCATGGTGCTCAGATCAGAATTGCCAAGTCATATGGTTTTGAACTTATCTTTGTAGTTTAGTAATGTCGTTGGAAAACATTGTGACAAGTGTTGTCTGACTAGGTCACATGATCCATTCATTCATGTTGTTATGGGATAAAATCCATCCCCACAACCTCGAAACAGAAGATTAGGGCCTTCAAAATGAAGCAAACTCTAACGATAGCTAAAGCTTGATTGTACACGAACCTTCCAAATTATTACTGATGAAGAATTAGTCACCTCTTAATTCTAAGGATCGTAAGAACGAATAATTGCAGAAAAAAAATTAAAGAAAAGAAGAAAAGGCACCAAATTTTTATACAAGTTCGTCTAAATTTGAGACTACGTCATGTTTCTGCCGCTGTAGATTCCACTATGATGAAGGAGATTACATATTACAAGAGAAATTTATCACATACTCTCAAATAGTGTTTCTTAAATCTCTCTTCTACTTAGCACCCTTTGTGGGAATTTTTTTCTCTCTCAACAATGGAGCTCTCAACCTCACAAAATAATGCCTTGCACAAAATAATGCCACTCTCACACACAACCTAGCTACCTTATGTCTATTTATACCTCAAAGAAAAGAAAAATAACAACTAATGAGAAACCCTAGTAGTTTCTCATTCTTTTTCGGCTAGAGTGCCTCAAAAAATCACACAAGGCAATGCGTTGGCGCCGTGGCGCTGGTTTGTCTTTGGGCTAGCGCAGCGTCGCCTAATTCTAGGGCTGCAGCGCCTGAGTTCTGGCATTATGGTGACACGGCGCCCAGGCTCTGCCTCCTTCCCCTTTTTCTTCCTTTTGTTGGGTTGTTGACTTGATTTGGATCCACACATGCAACAATTACAAGACTAAATTGTAAACCCAAAGACAATGCATATAAGATAGGTCTGACAGTGACATAATTAGAATGACGACCTATAACATTACTAGTAGAGTGTTTAGTACGGTAGTGAGAACTATTAGTTAAAACTATAAACATTATAGTATGAGAGAGCTTTATACTGTAGCAATTTTTTGCTTTTATTGCAGCATGTGAGAGTTTTACACTGTTTTTGATTGAAAAAATTGATTAAAACTAACTAATGTCAAGTAGGCTGATGTTATGACGCTTTTACATTGAAGTAAAAAAAAGGTTTTTTTATGTTATATATACTTAAGGCAAAAAATAATGTTAAAACATGTACACTTGCTTTGTCTTTACGTTGTTGTATTGTTGGGAAATTCCAACCTTAGGCAAAGCTAGGATTGGGTCCACAAGTGAAGCTTTGTGAAGGTCTCGACACCCAAACCTTTTAGAAGTCGAAAAAAAAATAAGGCTTATCATGAAAGGCCGGTGGTAAAGTTATTGGAAAATGCATTTCAATTGAAATAGTGCTTAGCACATGCAGGATGCAAGGCCAACTTAATTAACATATTAAACGATAATCAATGCTATAAATACTTGCATTGTTTTTTTTTTTTAAATAAGGTTTTTTAAGGTTATACTTGTATTATTTCTATATTATCACACACAATAAATGACTGTCCTCGTTTGTCTCAATGCCAAAGCCATACATTCCAAGATGGTCAAAGGAAGACTTTTTCCTTCAAACTTTCTTGGTTCTTTTCACTTCTTCGGTCACTTATTTCGGGGCTCTAAAACTTGCAAAAATCCGAATGGAAGCTCGTAGAGTGATTAATGTAAAATTTGACTTAGACTAGTGGCTTATTTTCTATCTCTTTACTTGTTTCTCTTAAACAATATAATAAGACATTAATGGTATTAAATACCGTACATTAATAAAAAATAAGTCACAAAACAAGTCGTAATACTTAACACTTACAATATCCCAAGTATTTTTTTCCTTTTTTTACATGAATCTTTGCCGATCTTGCTTTTTCAAATTTCAAAAGTTTCAAAACCCCACAAAGCTCTACAAAGTAGATAAAATATAAAATCGGAACTAATCCTAGATTTGTATCAACTAATTTGATTTGCGGACGGATTAATATATTATTATTTGATACTAATGCTCTTTCTTAATCATAGGACTCTTTTTAAATTTAGGAAGACGCAAAAGAGGATGACGAAAGCATAAGGCTCTCAACCAAAGCACTTTCTGAAAAAAGATAAAATAATGTTTCTATTAATATTATTTTTTTGTCCCCCAGTAGTGTTTGAATCAGAAGAGACATATCGATAATTAGGGAGAAAATAGTTGTTTAATCTTTGATTTAGCCGTTATCAAACGTCTCTTTCCTGTGTTCAAACCTACACCAAATGAGATTCTGACAAGCCGGGGAAAAAAAAAATTGTTTTTTAAAAGGCCCTTTGTGTGAAGGGCGTGAATGTCATTTTGAACTTCCCGTTCAACTTAACGTGTTCATAATTATGATTTTTCTAATAATTGTTTTTTCAGACTCTCAGTAATTATTCTGTATCAAATCTAATTATTATTACAACCAATGGTTTGGATCCTTTTGGATCCGCATAGTGGAGTAAAACGTAATTCAGGGAACAGCACAGGAACAGAAATGGGACAAAACTGTAGACGACCTTATCCACACGCTAAACGAAAATGTCCATGTGGAGATGCACGGCTTTAAGCAAAAGAGATAATGATTCAGTCAGGGACTTGCTCAATTACCGAAATTGCCCCTCATAACGAGGCTTTTTACTCCCCATGATGATGCAAGCAAAGCTAGCAAAATCGAGTAGCATAACGAAAGGACTTGGCATTATTCACACAATTCCCAAGAGAACCAAACCCAGAAAACCCATCAATGAAATCAAAGCCCTAATCATTGTTTGATATAAAATTTCGAAAATTTTTTAGATTTTTTAAGCTTAAATTTAAATTTAAGTATTAAGAATCTTTTAGATAAATGTTTGTTTCTCTCGAATCTAAATTTTTTGAGTATCAAAAATCTAAATTTTTATACTCCTCCTTAAACTTTTGATACTCGAATCTTTCTGCTACAGTAAAAACTAAAATTCTCTCTTTTATATTTGAAAAAAAAATCATAACTTTTTTATTTGTTATTGAATTGATATGATTCTTTTTTCATTGTATTTCTTGTGAAGAGAGGAATAAATTAATATCTATATTGCATATTTTTTATGATCATTAACATTAAGATTTTATTAGATTTGTTGATAAATCAAAAACTATTTTTACTATCTCTCCAAACATAAATTTCAATCTTATTCCATACTCAGATTAAAACTTAAATGCACATCCAAACATCAATTCGGATAACAATTCAAATCACTAACTTAAATCCTAATTCAAATAACACTTACTCAAATCAAATCACTAATTCGAATCCATTTACCAAACGGACCCTAAAGATCCATGCTACTCGTCGACCGCTAACTAGAATTAGAACATTAAACAAAATAATTTGTCACAATTTTTTCCTGGTTCATATTTTTGTTTTGTTGATTTTTGATTAACTCATGTCTGATACAAATAAATAGCTCTAATATTTGAAAATTGCACCATTGTCAAAATTTTTCTAAAAAGCTTTTTTTTAACGTTCTTTTGGTTCATTAATTTAAACCTAGTGGTTTGATCTTTTTGGTCTTATATACGTAGTTTGAAACATTAGTTCAACATGTGAAAAACAAGAGATATTTTTAAATTTAGCTTGCCTTTTTTAGGTTTAAACTATCGAATTAATGATTCAAATTCAGACTCAAACTTTATTGCCAATCACTAATTCAAAGCGAAATTTTTGGTTCAAATCATATAAACCATCTAATCAAACGCACCCTTAGAGTAAAGGTGAGGAGTCCAATCTCTTATGACCGTTATAAAAGTTCATCGCCAAACCTTTCCTTCTTTCTCTCTGTGCATGTGGATTTTTTCTCATATGTTACAGTGATAAAAATAATTGAACTATAATAAAAAGTTCTCACGTGCTATAATTTTTAGTGTAAAAATTTTATTTCTAATCACATTTTTCAAACACTCTTTTAGAATTATACATTATGCTATTAAACAAAAAAAAAGAAGAAATAAAATAACATCAGCACTGCATGAACTCTTGAATGAGTTGCATTGTTAAGATGAAAAACCATTTACAACCCTAATACTAACAAAAACAATAGACCTTAATTTAAAATATAGCATATTTTTTAAACCAAGACTTACAATTTTATTTGTAGTAGAGTTATAATTGGATAGGTCAAATACGATTGTTCTATTAAGATTTATGGATATGAGATTTGAAACCACCAGTGCAGTCGCAGTACTCAAAAGTTTGAAAATTTTAAATAAAGGGGTAGATTCCTTTACAGATTCTTATCCGAATCCAGCTTAGCATTTCAAACCGTGAATAGTAAAAACATATATATGGTGGAAATTTTTTTTTTTTTGGTAACTTATATATGCTGGCATTTATTGAGCCTTTTTATTGGAAGGTACACGGAAAGCTACCTGCCTTGCCCTTGTCTGCCTCTACTCTTTTGGAAAAGCGGGAATTTGGGCATTTCAAAATTATGCCTAACCTAATCTTTTTTTTTTTTTCTTCATTTCTTTTTCTACAAACGACCAAGATACATAGGCGTCTTGTTACTTGCTAACCGTCACACAATCACGTACGACGCCACGTTTCCATCTGGCCTCCATATATGCTAAATCGCCTGACAACAGTTATTTGGCTGTGTAAATAAATGGTCTCTACATTTAACATGTGCGGACAAATTTCAAAGTCTAAACCAAATGACTTTTGGCAATTCCAAATGATACCAAGAAAGAAAAAGGCATATTTAAAGTCAACGAATATGAATATATATATATATATATATATTTTAAATAAAACACATGAAAGTACAGACGCACAAAAATTACATAGGGAAAAATCATTTAATTGGTACTTAAAAAAATAGTTTAAATTTTTAGTTTAGGTTTAAAATTTTAACATATGAGAGCTTTATATCATAATTTTAAGAATCTAAACCAAAAACTCTTTGAGAATTCTAGATGTTACCAAGAAAAAGAAAAGGCTCCATTGTCATATTCAAAGTCAATATATATATATATATTAAATAAAACACATGAAGGTAGAAATGCACAAAAATTATAGAGACAAAATCATTTAATGGGTGTTTAAGATAGTTGTTTAAACTCTAAACTTTGAAACTATAACATATGATAGTTTTATATTGTAGCTTCTTATTGTTGCATGTGAGAGTTTTACATTATATACAATTCAAATTATTAATTTGAGCTACTCTCTTAAACACCTTATTGGTGTAATCCACCAACTCTGTCCTAGTTTAGTTTTTGAGTATTTGTTCTTGTTTTGCAAATACGTGTAAGGTAAGGGAAATAAACAAATTGAAAAGATTCATTCATTTCATTGCTCACAAGAGAATTCAAAGGAAAAAAATAAAAAAAAAAAGAAAAAGGAAACTGTAATTTACATAAAGCACTCTGTGTTCTACCCTATTCATTGTTGAACCCAAAGTGGGAACAAGTCATAGCTAGAGAACTGTATTATCTTCTATAGACCACATATTTTAGCCATCTAGCACGCAAATCCTCGCTCATTTTAGACCAACTAAACACACAGGATATTCCTTCCAATGCAAACTTTCTCAATAGTTGAAAGCCTCTTCTTGGAATTGACCATACGACCGGTGCATTCTGACACTGCTTATGCTGTTTCTTGCAGCCATTATTTCATTCAGTGAAAGCCTCTTCTTAGGCCCGGGTTCCGGCCTTTGCTTCGGGGCACTGTGAGATCTTAACTTGGCGTTGAAAGACTGAGTGTTCGCCATGTAGTTGGGGAAGTTTGAGTAAGGCCTAATAAAGCCGTCCCCGCAGACGCTCTTTGCCGGCGTAGCTGGCGCGTTGGACCACGAGGGGTTAGCGAAACGGGGAGTGCTATGTGCTGTTGAGAACTTGCAGTCGTTCCCGCTGATGTACCATTCGAAATCCTGAAGGTGCTGGCAATCGGGGATGGAGATTCGAGCAGGAACAGGACAAGGCAGGGGCGATGAAATCGTTTGGTAAGGCAGATCCTCACTGCATTCTGATAAAGCTGTGCTAAATCTTCGAGATCTCGATCTGGGCTTGTAAGTGTCGATCTCGACAATCTTTGGGCTCTCATCGAATGTGTTGATCGACGCTTCATAGGTTGTATATAGCCTCTTGCTATGGAATTCACTTCTTGGTTCATCAAATCTTTCCTGAAAAGTCAAAGCAAACAAACGTTTCAATGAGCAAGACGTCGAACACAACAGAATCACTTTCTTCGAGCAAGTGAAATTCGACGGATCTTACAATGGACTTTCGGGGATGGAATGCAGGACCGAATCTGTTCTCTTTGTTGAAAGAACGGCGAGCGCGTTGAGTTCGAACAGCAGTTTGTGCTCTGATCAGAGCCTGCATACCATGAAGAGTAGCAGCAGCCCTTTTTCGAACTAGATAACCTCTAACAAGAGCTTGTATCTTAACAAGTCCTTTTAGAGCGCGCAGAGCCTTTCGAGCCTAAAATTAGAAAAGCAAACTTTTTGAATTCAATACAGCAGTACAGACCAATTAAATTTGATAATTACGGGGGCATCCCAAATTTGCAAAAGTAGCGTACAACATATTTATCAAAAAGCCAAATTTGGCAGATGAAAAGAAAAAGCGACGTTGAAATAGTAACATATTTAGTAGCACTGATAGATCTCAACAAAAGAGAAAGGATAGTAAATCTGAAATCTGATAAATGATTACCCACCCACTAAGGAAAATGCTTAGGCTTGAAATTTCAATTTTTCAAATTCGTAATAATTTAGAAGAAAAAGGAAAAGAAATGAAAGTGAACGCTTGGTCAACAAGTGAAGCAAACCAATATACTGTTTCATTGACCTAGGAACCCTTTTGTACTTAATGTTCCATACAAATTTGAAAACAAAATTTCAGACACAAAAGTGAAAAACAAGCAATGTACTTCCACCCAAAAAAAAGAGAGAAGAAAAAAACCTCTACCTAGATTTTCTGCTTTACAAACAGTAACATTTTCATAATCCAAAACCATTCCCAACACAAAACACTCCAATATAAAAAATAAATAAATAAATAAACAAAACTCTAATGAACTAATCAGAACAGCGGTAACAGAACACAAACAAACATACCAGGTAGCCCCTAAAAACGGTTTGAATCTTGACGGCAGCCCACCTCTCCCTCTTCCCATTGAGCATCCCGCTTCCCTGGCTGGTCAGCCTGACGACCGCCACAGCAGCCTGAGCGGCTGCCACGGCAGCGTCTGCGGCTGCGGCGGTGGCGGCCGCCATGGCGATTGCGTGCTTGCTCTGCTCTGCTCCGGACTCGGCTAAATAGGATCTGAGCCAAGCTGCATCAGAAGCAGATATACTTGCTGGAATAATATTATTATTATTCTCAATCCCATTTAACGTTCCCCTCGTAGATTTGCCTCCAAAGCTCCATCTTTTCTTCTCTCTCCTGTCAGACGCGCTTGGACTTGGGCTCTGGAGGTTTTGATCCTTGTCTGATCTCTTCATTCCCAGCAAGCCCTTCAACCATCTCGTAGCTTTTCCCATGGTAGACTCTTTCTCTCTCTAGAATTTGGGGTTGTGATTGAGTCCTAGAGAGAGACAAATAGAGATTTGAGACTTGCCCACCAAGAGAACGAGCCAAATATTGGATATTTTATTTTAGAAGCAGACACCGAGAAAGGAAAACCAGTACTTTCTCCACCGTATGTGGGGTGTGTGATAAAGAGAGGGGGAGAGAGAGAGACAGACGACGACACAAAATACGTTAAGGAAAGAAGTGAAACTCTCAGGAAAACAAGCCGAGTGGAGTGATTAATGCACATTGAACCAAAAACGACACGTTAGCTATTTCTACATACATATGTTTTTGTTGGCACTTTATATAGTGGAAAAACCATAGAACTTAAAATTAAAAAAATAATAATAATAAAAAGGAGTTTGAAAAATACACACACACACACACACACACACACACACACACACATATATATATATATATATATTACGAATCCAAAGGCTCAGGTGGGGTTGCGGGGTTATTGAGCAGAAATATTCAGAGAGGTCTTTTGGAATCTTTACAGGTTGCGAGCAGAGAAGTGTGGAGCAAAAGATTAACAAACAAAAAGCATCAAGAACCTTAAAATAAAAAAGAAAAATTCGGAATAAGTCTGTGGGGGGTTTATCTTCTTTGGTTTTTTTTTTTTCTGAAAAAAAAATTCTGACAAGACCTTGTGAAGAACTGCGTTACAAGACAAAAAGCGGTCTCAGAAAGATACAGGGAAGGGGTTCAACTTCAAAAACCCAATGGAAAAATAATATTATATTTAAAAAAAAAAAAGACACGTTAAATCTCACACCAACCAAACAAACAAGAATTTACAGACAAGTGAACAAAATGAGAGTTTTTGAGGAAAACAGAATAACAAATATTTGCATGAAAGATTTACCAAAAGCTTCACTCACTCACCTTTCTCAAATTGAAAAAATAGCACCGAATTTTGCACTTCCACAAACAAAAAAGCACTAAAAATCTCTTACTTTTATTTTGCTGTTCTTCTCTAGAAAAGAAAAATGGATGGTTTGCTCTCTTTCTGGAGCAACGTGTACTAAATTTAAAAAGATGCCCTTAACTGACAATCAAAAATCAATCCCGTGAATCTCTTTCAATCTTTACGCTAAAAAATCTTCTCTTTTAATTTCTCTCTCTTTTTGGGAGTGATTATTACACTTGACTTGAATTTGATCTCTTAAAAGCAAAAGAAGAGTGCTGTGTGACAAAACCCAAGCCCCTTTTAAAGCCAAAACTTTCTCTCAGCTCTCTCTCTCGTTCTCAGTTGCTCTCCGTAGTACAAAAAAGGAAGTCTACAAGTTCGCTGAGCAGGGCATCAATGCCCATGCCCAACAAAAAGGACGCCTTTTATAGCTTCTCTTTGTCCCAATCACAAGCCTGAGACATCGCTTTCTTTTTGGGTTGGAGAAAAAAATAAATAATAATAATAATAATAAATTCAGTTTCCGTATTAGTTTCTCTATCAAAGGGAGAAAGGTTTTACAAGAAAGATTTGTTTTTTTTCTCAGTGACCCTCCATCATTTCCAGCTCAGTTTGTCTGCCACTTTCTTTTCTCTGCTGAAAATCTCTGAAACAATGTGCTTAGAGTGGCAAAGTGGTCTTTTCCCCAATTGAGTGCAGTCAAGCAGCTCTGAAAATAGATTTGGAACAACAACAATATTTTGCTTATTTAGAGGTTAGACTACGGAGAAGGAGAGAGAAAAGGGGTTTGGATAGATTTTGAAGGCAATCTTGGGATTTTAAATTTCTTCATACATTTGTGACTTTTCTAAAAATTTTGCAAACGTTGAACATATGCTATTATAAAAATACATGTTTACAGGATTCAAGTAGGAAAAGTTTTTTATAAGGATCTTGCAATTTTGTTTAGAATTTATACATTCGACCAATTGTTTGGTTTTATTGATGGATTGTAACTTGAGAAAGTGTTTTTTTTTTTTGGGGAAAGCATAAGAGTTTGTTTGCTATAGCCGTTCAAACACATTAATTATAACTGTTATAATATAAAGTTTTCATATACTACACTATAAAATAAAATTATATTATATAATAAAGTTTTCATATATTGTAATAATTTAGTTCTAACTGAAAGTTTAAACTACCATCTCAAACATACTCCAAATTTATTTGTTTAACTTGGTTCTTCTTATTTTAAAATCAATTCCTCTTCAAAATTTGGACCCCTTTTTGGGTACCACAATCAAAGCATGTGTAATAAAAATGTGTAATAAAAATGTTTATGAAACATTTGTCTAAAAATAAAAGTTGGTGGGCAATATTATAAACATCTTAACTAAGTAATCTCAATTTTCTCTCTCTTTTTTTTTTTTTTTTTTTTGAACTGGGGTAACCTCAAAAAATTCATATCATAATACAGGATAACTAGCTAACCGGACTAAGTTTTTATTGAAATTCACCGTTTTTAAAGAAAAAACATACACTATAACAACACAAAAATTGCATCCTCGAATAGCTTTCCTTCATCATGAATCTATGGGGAAGTGTAAAAAAAAAGTGTAGATTATTAAACAAATGTTGAATAGGAAGAATTCAAATTCTCTGCGCTAATAAACTGTATGTTCAAATTAGGATGTTTGAGATTGTGATTGCATCAGCAAATAATATAAAACTCCCACATCTTATAATATAAAGTAAAATTTTGTTACAATATAAAACTCCTAGATGTTATAATACATGGATGAAACTCTGTAATTCCAACTTTCTCTCAAACACCACAACTATATTAATGGCAATGCTGATTGTAAAAGTGGACCATACTTTTGTGCAGTTGAACTTTAAGATGGTAGTTAGTTAGCCAGAATTTACACAAAATGTAGAAATAAGCTGCTGGACCACACCCCCAAGAAGTTCATAAATTTTCTTGCGGGGTACAGATCGCGCGCTTAATACATTGTTTCTTCCGATCCATCAATGGCATCAATTAAATCTGTAGACACATTAAGGTGTTTGGCTAGTGGTATGAACTATTGGTGGGAACTATTTTTATTGTAGTATGTAAAAATTTTATATTATAGTAATTTTTTTTATTATAAGTTTTATATTATTTATATTTGGGTTTATAGCAAAACTATCCTAGTCAAACAGGTAAAAGTCAAGTCCTGTATATTTCGGGACCATTAGCTGGCAACTTTTGCTTGCCCAAGGGCACAAATCTAGGAGGCCCAATCTAAGATTAGGCCAGGCTAGCAGCTACCTCTATAGACCCAAATTAAAGGCCCAAATAAAGTCGTTTGACTTGATGAATTGGGGCAGACACGAGCTCATGCGCTTGTGACAGGTTTAGGTGGCCAAGAATCAACCACAAGTGCAGTTTATTGGCAAAAGTTAACACCGTTACCACGAGTAGCAGTTTTGGTTTTATTTGTTTTTATTTTTATATTGCGAAAACTCTTGGTTTTTTTTTTTTTTCTTCTAAGGAAACTAAGAACTTGTTATTTAAATCCCATGTTAAAGAATGAGAGACTATAGGAGTCTCTTCTAACCAAATGCTAGACTTGAAACCAAACTTAGCGCTAATAAATGAATTACGCTATTAGTAGATCTCCTAATATGAGACAGATGGGCTATGCAGAGCCGATGCTTTTTGGCATCGTCCAACACCAAGCCAATAATATGAAACCAGGCTAAGCTTTTATGATGATTAGTCGGAGATTTTAGCAAGAGCCCTGCAAATTAGCTGTGCATAGTTTCTAAAGGACCACACCCACCCTACATGATTGACGGATCTCAATGCCGCAGCGTCAATATTCAGCTGGAAAAATTCACGTTGGAGAGGGTACCACGGGTTTGGCCTGGGCGAGATCATATGGTCCACTTATTTAGCATGGAACAACGATCTCCGTTCCTTTAAAGCCACAACACAAAGTTCAAAAAAAGACTTGGTTTACGGTAGAGGTTTTCCTGTTGTGAACTATCTCATTGTGTTCATATTAGTAGGGTGTTTAAAAAGCATAATTAGAATTGAAAACTGTAGCATATGAAAACTTTACGCTGTAGTGTATATATATTTTTTTATAAATCACTATAATTTGTAAAAACTTTACACTATAGCAACTAATAGTTCATTCATTTGGTGTGCGAATTTAAAATAATGTGGTTTATAACTTTATAATTTGAACTATGAGTTTTAAATTGTATGGTTTATTAAACAGTGATTTTAGACTGTTGTTTAAAACGAGAATAAAACATCACATTAGATTTAAAATGATGACTGGTGTTTGAAAAATTATGGTTTTTGAAAAAAAAAATGAGAATGATTTTTACCGTTGAAAATAGTTTAAACTGTGCGAACTTGAAGGAGACAAAGTTTAGATTTTGAACGTTTTGGTCGGTTTTAAAACCGCTTTTATGGTTTGAATTAGCTTTAGTTATTAGCCTACTGAACATTAGTTTAAACCATTTTTATGGTTTAAACGGCCACAAATGGTTTTGAACCAACGTAACATGCGGCATATAAAAGTTTTAGCTAGAATTGATTTTACCAAATACCTTATAAATCTCTTGCGGAACCAACAAAAAAAAAAAAAGAAGGCCAAATCTTCAAGTTGTTCCACAAATAACTGGCTTAACAAATTTGCGGAGGGAATTTTGCATCACTGTTATCACCAAAGCGAGATAACAACCAAATGTCCATAAGATAACAGGCAAGTAACCAAAGCATGAGTTATTGTTTGAGGATTCTTGACATATAGGACATTAGGATAATTTGAGGATTCTCGACATATAGGACATTAGGATAAGCACTTTATACTTAGACGATTTAAGGTCCTTACAATGAGAATTATATCATTGAAACACCTTCAAATGAAGATATAAACCTTGCTTGGTAACGGAAGTTTCCACAAAATTTTCTTGATTTTAGTCTGAATAACTTGTTTAATTTTGTGATAGAATTTGCTTTGAGTTTCGACAACATTCAAAGAATTCTTTAATTGATTTTATGAGTAAGACATGTAGAAAACTCCGACATAAGTAAGTGTGTACGAGAACAAAAAGAGGTACGGCATGAGGACGCGCAAAGCGTATCTGCCTCTGTTGCAATGCCATATTTAGTAACATACACGTCTATTTTAAGAGGCATTTCGGTTTAAAAATATCGCAGAGCTATCCAAATGAAAGGAACCCAAAAAAAAAAAAAAAAAAAAATTTTGAGAAGAAAGATAAAACCTTCAACCATGCATACATCATGCCATTGTCTATGCTTTTGTTGCCGTTTTAGGCTGCCCCACAGACTTAATGGAGGCGTGTGGCACCGCACCGACTACTCTTATTCTATTTCCACCAAAAAAAAAATCATTCATAAATTTGATGTTTGAAAGGTGGTAAAAACTGTTGGTTAAAACCATTTTTATTATAATATGTAAGAGTTTTATACTGAAATTATAACATATGAGAATTTTATATTGTTCATAATTGAGT